>JAQQPU010003491.1:14378-58562 GCA_029168905.1 Artemia sp. Kazakhstan ARC1039 | reverse complement strand
ACAAAGGAATTATTTACTGACCTTCAGTTGTTGTGATTTTAAGAGTTCCGCTTTTATTTCAGTCAATCGTGTTTAACAAAAAAAAACAAAGGAATTATTTACTGACCTTCAGTTGTTATGATTTTAAAAGTTCCGCTTTTATTTCAGCCAATCGTGTTTAACAAAAAACAAAAGGAATTATTTACTGACCTTCAGTTGTTGGGATTTTAAGAGTTCCGCTTTTAATTCAGCCAATCGTGTTTAACAAAATAAAAAACAAAGGAATTATTTACTAATCTTCAGTTGTGATTTTAAAAGTTCCGCTTTTGTTTCAGCCAATCGTGTTTAATAAAAAAAAACAAAAGGACTTATTTACTGACCTTCAGTTGTTGTGATTTTAAAAGTTCTGCTTTTGTTTCAGCCAATTGTGTTTAACAAAAAAACAAAGGAATTACTTAGTGACCTTCAGTTGTTGTGATTTTAAAAGTTCCGCTTTTGTTTCAGCCAATCGTGTTTAATAAAAAAACAAAGGAATTATTTACTGACCTTCAGTGGTTGTGATTTTAAAAGTTCCGCTTTTATTTCAGCCAATCGTGTTTAACAAAAAAACAAAAGGAATTATTTACTGACCTTCAGTTGTTGGGATTTTAAGAGTTCCGCTTTTATTTCAGCCAATCGTGTTTAACAAAAAAAAAACAAAGGAATTATTTACTGACCTTCAGTTGTGATTTTAAAAGTTCCGCTTTTGTTTCAGCCAATCGTGTTTAATAAAAAAAAAACAAAAGGAATTATTTACTGACCTTCAGTTGTTGTGATTTTAAAAGTTCTGCTTTTGTTTCAGCCAATTGTGTTTAACAAAAAAACAAAGGAATTATTTACTGACCTTCAGTTGTTGTGATTTTAAAAGTTCCGCTTTTGTTCAGCAAATCGTGTTTAATAAAAAAAAACAAAGGAATTATTTACTGACCTTCTGTGGTTGTGATTTTAAAATTTCTGCTGTTGTTTTCTAAAATCATCTTCTAAAATGTCTCAAACTGTTTCGCCCAAATAATTCCCTAAAATGCCTAAAACGGTTCCGCCCAAATAATCCCTAAACGTAATTTCTGTGTGTTCCTTTTGTTTTGGCATCCCTGCGCTGTCACATTTGAAATTCCTAGGAAACCCTTTCCCGCGTTAATCTCTTCATCTCATAAATGTTCCTAGCTACACTATTATGGTTTCGTTAGAATATCAATTTATCTCTCTGACTTAAAGATAAGTGAAACCGTATTTAAAAATAGAATTTCTATCTCTTTAGACTCCCGCATAATTCTTTTCCCCTAAGTGAAGCCATATGCATTCCTCTCTGTATCTTAACCATCAAACAGAACGAAACCATGAAAATCCATCAAAGTGAGAAAAATCCTGTTTTTTCATTCTCAGTGAAAAAAACCATAAAAACATGCATAAGTTATGTGTTATTCAAGAAACATCCATTAAAGTGAGAAAAATCCTGTTTTTTCAAGTGAGAAAAATCCTGTTTTTTCATTCTCAGTGACAAAAACCATGAAAACATGCATAAATTATGTAGGGTCCGGGCTGGTACCCCCCTCTCTACTAGCAAGGTTGTGGATAAAAATAATTTTAATTGTATGTATCATCAACTATTCACCATGCTTGTACCTACGTTCGAAAAGACATTCACTTAATATATGGCGGGGGAAGAACTGTTCGACATCTGGAGGGGGTAGTGGTCTCTTTATTTTTAAATGAAAACATAAAAAGAGCCTATTTTCAATGAAATCCCTCCTCCCCCCAGGGAGGTATGTTTCAAAATCATGGGGGAGGGCACATATTCCACCTCTCAGGAATTGACACCACTGTCGAGGCAAGCTGCTGATTATGTGCTTAACACTAGAGATTTTATCATGCAGGGCGTTTATCACCTTGACAAACGGTGATACTTATCGTCTTGACACTGCTTTTTCAAAAGAGATTATATTATACTTTCATCTTGGTTTTAAATTTACCACCAGATACTCAATGTGGATGCGCGTAGAATACTGTTTCTTATAGCCTAAAACGCATTATGAAATACACAAATGATACACAAAATACAAATGTACTCAATTTATATTAGCTGAGAGGATGACTAGTCCTCAATGGTTTGAAACTTGTATACAATCAGAAAAGCTAGCTAAACGCCGGCTTGTTGACTGGGTTTGTCCTCTAGAAACCTTCCGGCCTCAGGCCACGCAGGCCTTCGGCTCTCAAAAACAGTGCCTGACGTCACCTTCCTCCGCTCATTATGGTCAGCAGCACCGGTTCTTAACCCTTGTAGATGCTCCCTCATTTCTTTTGATGGATACTCGGACCTTTGACCCTTGCACCCTTGTTACTATGGCGTTCAATTTCCTTTTTTTTTATTTTAAATTTTTACCTTTTTAAAGCCCATTTTCACGGTTCCGAAATAATTCTTCATAAGTATTCACAATTATAGCTTAATTAGTGTAGCTTGGTTTTACAAACCGTTGATCTTACATATATTAAATATAAAAAAACAAGTTGTTTTCGAATGAAAGTAAGGAGCGACACTAAAACTTAAAACAAACAGAAATTTTTCCGTATATGAAAGGGGCAGCCCCCTCCTCAACATCTCGTCCATTACGCCAAAGTTTGACTATTTGTCACCACTTTACTTTTTAGAGAAATAAAAAACTTTATGGTAAAGGTGTTGAGGAGGGGGCATCCATGAGACATAAAGTGGTGTCTACGATTTTTGAAGGCCGTGTGGCTAACTGCCCTCCAAACTTTTTTGGGACCGAAAAACGGCACCATAACTTTTAATTTCCATTCGAATGAGCCCTATCGATCTTCTAAGAACATTGATTCGATGCGATTCCCGTTATTTCACAATAACTGCGTAGCTTACAGCCCTTTCCTCAGGGGCTATGGAGGGTCATTTCATCATCAAAAACATAGTTATTGGACCTTAGAACTATACAGAAAAATGATATCCCGATGACTTTGGGAGAGGTGGTTTGGGGGGGGGGGTAGCTTCCCCCAATATTTTTGTTCGCTTAAAAAGGGCACTAAAACTTTTGATCTCGGTTCAAAAAAGCTCTCTTCCAACGTTCTAGGATCATTGGTTGGATACGATTCCTCTTATATCATCATAATTGCTTAACTCACAACCCTCTCACCAGGGGCTATGGGGGGCCATATCATCACCAAAAGCATAGTCATTGGATCTTTTAACTATGCTAAAAAAATGGTTGTCTCATTACTTTGGTTGGACAGCTTTTTTTGGGGGGGGGGGGGAGTGGCTCGGAGAGAGAGGGTTAACTGTCCCCATCCAATCTCTTTGGTCACTTAAAAAGGGCACTAAAACTTTTAATTTCTGTTTGAAAGAGCCTTCTGGCGATCTTCTAGGACCATTGGTTTGACACGATCACCTCTGGGAAAAACAAACAACCTAGATCACCCGGATCCGTGATCCACAAAATTCAAAATTCCACATTTTTACAGGTAGAAGCTTGAAACCTCTACAATAAGGTTTTCTGATACGCTGAATTTTGTGGTTGGATTTTCGTTAAGATTCCTTGACTTTTAAGGGCATTTTCACCCTTTTTTGAAAACAGGGCAAATTTTTTCAGGCTCTTATCTTTTGATGGGTAAGACAAAACTTATTCAATCTTACATATTTGGAATCAGCATAATAAGTTGACTCTTTGATGTATTTGTTGACATAAAAATTCCGTTCTTTCTTATAGATTCGGATACTGATGGGCCGCGTCGCTCCTTACTACAGTTCGTTATCACAAACTGTTTGACAGATTACTGTTTAATAGATGGGCTTTGGTCTTGATGGCTAAACAATGAAAGTACAGAGCTTCAAAACCGGAAAAACACAAAACAAGCTCTGTGACAAAGATCTTATATAATATCCATGGACAAAATATAAATTTTTTCCAGCTAATTTAAAAAATATAAAAATAAAAAAATTAAAAAAATTAAAAAAATCCTACAAATTAGAAAATCAAGTTTAAAGCTACGATCTCCAAAAAACCACACATTCACAAAGTGGAGATACAGAGAGTTTGCCCCTGAGATTTTTTTGACGTCCCCCTCAAAGAAACAAAAATGAGCAGTAAACTGACAATGTGTTTTTTTCATACCCCCCCCCCCCCGGATAATTCTCTATTCCTTCCCTCCTTCCATTCAAAAGCTACAATACCCCTCTCTCCCCAGTCCTGATCGTGTGTGTAGCCTACTGATGTAAAACCAAAGCATTTAAACAGTCATGATGGGGTATAAAATTTGCGCAATTTTTATCTATATTTTAAACCAAACCGTAAACCCTAAAAATAAAGGTAAATAAGTAAATATGTAAGCAGCATTTCTAGGGCTTAAAATTTGAATGCAATCTGCATAATCAAGAGCAGCCAATTTTTATTTTGATATGATAAAATATAATATGCCAAATTTTTTAATATTTTCTGCAAGGCTTACTAAATTTGGCCCTTATTGGCTGAAAGTCATTATTTTAATAGCAGTGCTTTCCCATTCATTTGGATTAATAGGAAACAATTTTGTGCTTATATCTTTATTTCTTGTATTTAAGACTTTGTTACCGGAAGGACAGGTTCATTTGCAATGCCATAATTGGAAGACTTCTAGGGATTCCTATTGCGTGGAACACATATATGCTTTTTTTCTGGGATTTCTAATACTGTATTACAATAATTAAGAAATAAATAATTTATTGTGGCTCTAGTAATAACGAAGGATGACTGAAGCAGTGATGCCAGGTGCCTGACATAAGATAGTGCAGCAAGGGAAGCGTATACGCACCATCGGCGCATTTCCCCTATATATTTTTTTTGGTTGGAGTTCGAAATTCAGTGTAAATTAGATCTTGCAGGGATGAGTGCAAAAAAAAAAAATAAAAAAAACAGAACTTCAGAGATAACGGTACCATATACGCGCAAATTGTGTGAATTTTGCTTTTCAGAATACTAGAACTCAAAATTGGTAGGATTCTGTCTTCATTGACAGATTTCGGCACCATATTCCGAAATCTGAAACAGAGAAGCATTTTTCGACTGATTACATGCGCTTTTGTGGTCGAAATTTTCTGTTCTCAGTCTCTGGCTTGACGGGAAAGACATTTTCCTCAGGTCTCTGGTATGTCAGAGAATTAAATAAAAGCGGGAATTAAAGAAGATCTAACAAAAAAATACTTGCAAATATCTAAAGTGGTATTTTACATTACTTTCTGGCTAATATGCTGAATTATTCCCTATCAACAATAGAAATTGTGATTAAAAAACTAAAAAAAGAAACAGGTACTCAGTATACTGGTCTTGTAATATAGATAAGTTATATAAAAAATGTGGAAGTTAAAGGTGCATTTGACAAAGATAACAAATGTTAGAATTTTATAATGTAGAACTTAAGAGAAGAATGATCCTTGAAGGTCACATCTCTCGAAAATGTCATTTAGGTAAGTGACATCAAAGTTTTCTTCTTTATGCAATGTTTTTATGACATTGCAATTACTAAGCTTCAAAAAGATGTAAATTCTCAAACTTAGTTATGAGAACAAAATGTTTCGTAGGTTTCAAAATATAAATTAGAACGGCAAGAACGACCAAATCAAAGATAAGAAATTAGACCGGCCGTTATTAATGCAACTATCTATAAATTTGCAGGCCAAAGACAATATTCTGAGATTTTTGTCATGAAACACAAGCCAAAGACATATATATGAGACAAATTATACTTGGCATGGTCCTTCAAAAGTTCCGACTGTTATTTTATTTGTTTTTTCCTTTTAATGAACTTCGAATTAATTTTGTACATTTTTTAATCATATAGTGTATTTATCTTCGACTAGTATTCAAGATCATTTTCAAAGTTAAACAATTTAAACAGCAAACTCTCCTTCTATATCGCCAAAAATTTCCTCGAGATTTTCATCTTCATTTTCATTGTCATTGGATGGTTTTTTGATGTCATACATGCCAATGGTAAATCTATTCAGCATAGCGGGTGTAGGATGAAAGTCCCTGCAGCACTTTCCCTGGCAATTTAGCCAAAGTCAGAAGATCAAAGTAGAGTTAAGCATTTTAAGCTGCATTCTGTTTCGAATTTTGCACTTGAAAAGGTTTATAATAGAAAACACTCTCTCGACGAAGGGGTTGCTGATGGGTAAGTCTTAGACAGAAAGAGCTGCTTGAGCTATGTCGAACAAAAGTCAGCTTTTCTCACTCTTTTCTGTATTTTTTTATCGAAATTTGACCAATTTCCCATATCTGGTTTTTCAGGCTATGGATAATGCACGCTTTGATAATTTAAAATTTAGGTCGTCATGGAACCTGGAATGCATATGAGTTTCCCTACGGGGTTCTGAAAATTCCATCTGTCTTTATAGACAGACTGATTCCTGAATCTGTCAATAGAAGTTGTCAGTAAACACTAGACTTTAATATTTTGAGTTTTGTCATTGTTATTGTGAAGTCAAAATGTGCCCACTTTTCGGCGAATATTCTTGACATGTGCAAAGTCGGTGCAATGTTCCAATTTGAAAAATTCAATGCGCAATCAACTAAAAAAAAACGCCCAAATGGTGCAAATGTTTACCACCTGGCAACACAGGACTGACGCTGTCGATGCTGGCTAAGATGATCAAAGTTGACGAACTTGACCAACGTTTTTGATGACAAAGATATTAGCAATGATGGCACTGAATAATGACGTTGACCATAATCACAACAAAGGCAATGGCCAATGCTATCAGAGACAAAAGCGATCTATTGCAGTGACAATGAGGACAATAAATATAAAGGCAATAATAATGAAAGCAAAAAAATTATGTCGTCATCATCTAATCATTCTAAAATTCTTCCTATAATTCCATTCCATTTTTTTTCATGGCTTGTTCGGGTCGAGCTGTCCACATGACAAGCCCTAAGACGACATGTCTTCATAACAAGGGGTCTCCATGAAGAGATGTCTGCATATGAGTTATCCCATGGCGTTAGCCACCAATAATTTATTGTTGAAATTATTATCATACAGGTTTGGGACCCAGTGGCAGATCCAGGGGGACAAGGGGGTGCGGCCTCCTAACGTCGTCTAAAGTAGTGTAATTTACTTAATTAACGCAAGATTGCGTTAATTATACTTGCTCCCAACGCAAGTTTATCCGATCAACCTATTTTGCGCCCCCCTAAAAAAAAATTCTGGATCTGCCCCTGTTGGGACCCAAATTTTGCTTTATGAATGTATATCAGTTATTCAAGTGTTTATTTATTTCTTTATGAGAACTATATTTGAGGTATGAAATGTAAGCTCCGTTATGATTAATCAGGCTATGTTTCTTTCAGCGGCAAGTATCTTAAGTTGGATTGACAAAAGCGTTGATCCTTGTGAAGATTTTTATAGGTATTCCTGTGGCTCATGGATGAAAAAAAACTATATACCCGAGGATAAGTCAACCATTGGCACATTTGAAACATTAACAAATAATGTCCAACTCAAACTGAAAGGCAAGTATATGTTTCAAAATTGATGATTGGCTAGAGACTGAAACATTGAGGAAAAAATACTGTAGAAACAGGAATACCTCAGATAACAGGCATATGTGTAAGATGATTTGTGATGGAAAATGAAGGAAATCTGTCTTGAGGGGGCTTTTGAGCTTCTCTCACGTCTCTGACGAATTGTCCAAAAAGGACAATTCTTGAAACATACGGAAAGTTTTCGGAGGGGGGAGATTTTGAAGTTGAGACTTTTCCGTGGGGAGGAAAGTTTCCGAGGAATTTTTTTGGGAAATTTATAGGGGGGAGGGGTCCTGGCAAAGAACTAGAAAAGAGTAAGACTTTAGCGTAAAGAAAGAAGGATAGAGGAGGGGGTGCCCCCCTCATATATGGAATCATTTCTGTTCGCTTTAAGATTTAATGTTGCTGCTTACTTTTAGTTGAAAAACTTGTTTTTTTCAACATTTAATTTCGTCTAAAGGCAATAAAGCACTATTTGTTTTTTTTATAAATGACTTGGACTTAAATTTATTCTGACTCACTAACAGTTACGACAAAGCAGAACACGAAAAGATTTTCTTAATAAAATGATGGAATAAAGTACTTAAATATTTAAGTGATGCTGATAGAACGAAGGTCAGGATTGCCTCAGCCCAAACAAATATTCTCGCAGTTACAACCTAATAAGATCGTACAGGTTAAAAAGTGAACCCAATTCCAAACCGTCCCATTCCAGGAAACAAAGAGAACTGGAATAATGTATTTTGGAAATATCAGAGTAAAACATACCACAAAATTTTATTTAAAAAACACAAAACAATACTGGGACGGTAGCTTGGATAAGATCTAAGGTCGTTGCCATACCTTAAAACAAAGATAACATTACCAGATTACATATCAGAAAATAACCAGGAACCAGCGACTGGCACACATACATTTAGAATAAAAATAATATTTGTTAAAATAGAAGTGACTTAAATTATATTATATCGTAAAAAGTTAATATACCCTATTTTGAGACACCGGTGGAGTGGGCGTGCTGCTTATTAACCATACTATTTATTTTAGAGACAAGCCATTCTTATCTAACTCATTTTAGATAGGTCCTTATCTTTAAGCAGAAATTCATCATTGATGTCTAGGCAATAGCTTTAAAAGAAATAATCAACTTTCCTGCTTATATTTCAGGATTACTGGATGCACCGATACTAGCCAACGAAACAGAAGCCGTGAAAAAAGTTAAAACACTATATCAGTCTTGTATGGATGCAGGTATATCCCTTGATTTTAAACCAATTTGATAAGGCTCAAATTAAATCAGGCCTTTGATACCCGAACTGGTGCTCCTCAGCGTTGCCAACGGTTTGAGGTAAACTGTACCGTTTTTCCCACTAAAACTGAACCACTTGGGATACTACCTGCACACAGTGTCGTCGTTTCGGGGGGGGGGGGAGGGGAAGTTGCCCCCCTTAATAATTTGGAGAAAAAATTATTATATAGCCCATGCTCCTTGACTCGCTGGATGGAGACCCTCCTTGATGGAAGTTCAAATCCCCTCCCCCCCCAAAAAAGAGAGTTGATATTTCTGTAATTTTTAATTCTGTAATGTTTAGTCCTAATTAACAAAATTCTGACATGTTATTTAGATACTTAATGTCAAAAGTTTAACTGATCAGTCGCTTGTTGTTCAACTGACCTGATCCATAGCAAGCCTACTTATTATTTAAGCAATAGTTATTTATGCAAATCGATGCATACAAATTGGAAAGATTCAGTTTGGGAACGTTTAAGAATACGGGGACGTATTCTTAAGGACGTGATTTTTACTCACTCGTTTACCAGAAAAATTTTCTGGTAAACGAGTGGTAGCTGGCACTAGTGTCGGCAAAAACTGTCAACGCCATCTTTTGTTTGCCGACACTTGACAGTTTTTAAGTTCTGCACTTGTTTTTCTGTCATGAATTGAGATCTGACACTAGTTACTACCCTAACTTTACCAATTACACTGAATTAATTATTCATATTATTCCATTGAAAAAATGTCGTATGGCTCTAAATGCTAGATGGTGTTGAAAGTTTTTTGTTGACAATATCGCCAGTTCCCAGTCTTAGAAGTTATCCATACTCTTTGTATGGTAACTTAAAATGTCTTGAGGCATCAGCAACCAAAGCAAATAAAATAAGCAAGTAAACAAAATGGAATTTAAAAAAATAATCGTAGAGAAAATATGCCCTTTTAAAATAATTAATTTAAAGGACTTTTTCCTCAAAAGTATTTTTTTTTACTAAAGAGCTACATCAAACCAAAGATGAGCAGAAATAAAGTCAAATAATTCTTCGAGCGCAAAACTACCGTATATCACTATCAATAATTAAATGATACTCAAAATTAATAAACAAGTCAAACTCAAAGCTAGGAGAAACTACCATAAAGAGTAGTAGGGCTAAGAGTGCTTACGCCTTTCAAGCACCAGAACAAAATTTTCACTTTACTGAAAAAAAAGTTGATTTTTGTCTATGTCTTTAACAGTAGTTGCAATATAATGCTTTGAATTGATGGGGGCCTAGAAAATATTCAAACTTATGGGTTGAAAATATGCATAATCTTTTGTATTCTATAAATCTGACGGAATTCTAGCCCCAGTCATGTTACAACCTTATTAATCAACTACCCCCCTCTACGAAATTCGTACTTGATTTCACTAGCCTTTCATGAGATATCGCAGGTACACCCTTATACAATCTTGGATGCATATAGAACATTTTGATTTGGTACAATTCCCCACTCAACAGTACCCTTAGCTGTTCATGAGATATAGCAGATATGGCATTGGACAAAAGTGGGTACATATAGCGCCTTTTTATTCAATTTAACATCTCCAAAAATATACCCTGAAGGTTTAACGTAATACACTGAGTTGTCCAGAGATATATGTCCATGAGACATAGCTTTTTCTGATTTGCTTTTACATCAACCTCAATTTTCCCTTAAAGTTTCAACTTAATACCCTATTATAGTTCTGAGATATTGTATCTGTGCCATTTTGACTACTTGGATGTGCCTAAACTCTTTTGATTTAGTTCATTAGCATAAGCAGCAGTAGTAGCAGTAGTAACAGTGATAAGTAGCAACAGTTTCAGTTACAAGTAGTCAGAGTCGTATTTAGCCGCAGTCACATTTCCAAGTAGAAACAATAGCAGCCAGAAGTAGTCGCAGTCACAATCCGCAACAGTTACGGCGTCAAAGTTGCATACAGTCGCAATCACAGTCCCAAGAACTCACAGTTACAAGTAGTTAGGGTCGCAGCACAAGCAGTTGGAATCACAATTAGTCGTATTGGCAAGTATACGTAGTTGCAAGCAGTCACTAACGCAAGCGGTTAGAAGAAGTAATTGTCTTAAACATTCGTTGTAGCAGTAATAGTAGTAGTAGCTTAAGTAGTAGATGTAATAATAGCAGCAGTAGTTGTAGCAGTACGGTAAGGCTCAATTCAAAATCAATATTGATGCGCTGTTTTGACCCCCAACTGTTCCTTTAATATTGCAAATACGCCTTTTGACAATTTTGATACACATAGTACCTTTTGGTTTAGTTTCAAAACCTAGGAAAAGGGTTATGAATATTGGAATAGATAAATTGAAGGAGAGAAGGAACTTCGATTGGCTTAAAGGAGACTGAACGAGACTGCAAGCGTGGGAAAGGGACTATGAAATTTCTTGGGATAGCCCGAGAGAAGTCGGAGGAGATCAGGAATGTCCGTTGGGGCTAAAGGAGTCTGGAAAACGCCAAAAACGACGAAGTTAAAACTGACTATGAAAGTTTTACTAGGCAAAGAAATTTGATGGAAGGCAGGACTTCCGGATGAAGCTAAATAAGACTGAAAGAAATAAGTAAACGTTGGAAAAGGACTACAAAATCTGAAATAGCTAAAGAGAAGCTGGGGGAGATCAAAGACGTTGGATGGAACTAAAGGTGGCTAGAAAAGAACATTTAAAGTTGGAATAGACTAAGAGAAGTTGAAGCAGATCAGGAACGTCGGATGGAAGTAAAGGATGCTATAGGAAACCAAAAATGTTGGAAAAGAAGTATGAGAGTTAAAATTGCATGAAAGAAAGTGGAGGAATGAATGAACGTCAAATGAGACCAAATGAGGCTGGAAGAAACCAAAACCTAGAACAACGACTATGAAAGCTCGAAAAGCCTAAGAGAAGTTGGAGGAGAGCAGAAACCTCGGATGGAACTAAAGGAAGTGGGAGAGAAAAAAAATTGAAAAAGGACTAGGAAAGTTGGGATAAACTAAGAGAAGTTGGTGGAGAGCAGGAACGTCAGATGGGACTAAAGAAGGCTGGAAGAGAATAAATATGTCGGGAAACAACTATGAAACCAAAAATAGCTTAAGAGAGGTTTGAGGAGAGCAGGAATGTCGGATAGGACTAAAGGAGACCAGAAAATACCCAAATGCCGGAAAAGGACTATGAAAGTTGAAATAGCCTAAGAGAAGCTCCAGGAGAGCAGGAATGTCCGATTGGCCTAGAGGAGACTGATAAAGGCCAAAAACAAAATCTGAAAAAAGGACTATAAAAGTTGTACTAGGCTAAGAGAAGTTGGAGGAGGGCAAGGCCTCGAATGGAGCTAAACAACGCTGGAAGAGACAACAAACGTCGGAGAAGAACTGGATGAGACCAAAAACGTCAGGAAAGGACAATTAAAGTGAGAATAGACTAAGATAAGTTGGAAGAGAGCAGGAACCTCAGATGGAACTAAAAGAGGTTGGAAGATCAAGAACGCCGGAACACAACTATAAAAGTTAGAATTGAGTAGAAGTATTTGGAGGAGTAAATGAAGCTAGAAACCTAGGAAAAGGATTATCAAAGATGAAATAGCCTATGAAAAGTTGGAAGAGAGCAGGAACGTCGGATTGGACTAAACGAGGCAGCAAGAGACCCAAAAAAGTCGGAAAATGACTACTAAAGTTGGGATAGCCAAAGAGCAGTTGGTGGAGAGCAATAACGTTGGGTGAGACTAGAGGATGTTAGAAGCAGCTGCAAACGTCAGAAAATGACTATGAAAGCTGAAATTGGCTAAGAGAAGTTGAAGGAGAGCAGGAACGTTGGATGCAGCTAAAGAAGACTGGAAAAGACAAAAAGCATTGGAAAAAGAATATGAAAGTTGAAATAGCCATAAAGAAGTCACAAGCCAACAAAGGAATCCTGACAAGACTAAAAGAGGCTGTAAGAGACGAGAAACAATGGAAAAAACTATGAAACTCAGAATAGTCTAATCGAAATTATAAAATTGAAAATACTTGAAAGGAATAGATCAGCCAGAAAGCCTTTGATGGAAGTCAGAAACCCCTAAAAGAAGTCGAACCGAACTAGAGGATCCCGGAGGAGTCCAGTAAACTTGAAAGGAAAAGTTAAAAGCTAAATTAAAGTCGGAAAAGTTTAATGGAAGTTGCAAATGATACTCTAAACCGTTCTTAAAATATTGCTGATAAATTATTTTGACAACATGTATAAACATAGTGTTTTGAGTTAGCTCAACTTTCCCTCAACATTCAGGTATATTTTCACCTTAATACCCTTAGCTTCAGTAGTAGTCACGGTAGAAGCAATTGTAATGGTAGTAGCATAGACATACTGCCTTTTGGTCAAATGATCACTCCTCCTCATTATTCCCTGAAAGTTTGTGCTTAATACCCCTTGTCATTCGTGAGAAACTCCCTTTTGAAAATTTGCATGTACATACTATGTTTTACTTAAGTTTAATACTCTCCTCAACGCTCACTGAAAATTTCACCTTACCCAAGGGTCCAACTACAAATACTATATGTTAACAACAAACGAATTGCATAACTTACAGCTCTTGTTCCAAGGGTAGAGTGTGTGGGGAGGTGATCCCAAGAGGGATAGTTATGGCAATTTAAGCTATGCTGAACAAATAGGTATCTCAGGATTTTTATAGAATGCAATGGTAGAATAACGAGTTTGTGGGATGCTTGCTCTCCAAACAATTTTGATTCTTTATAAGGACACTAGAACTTTTAATTTACTATCAAATATGCCTCCTCCGAAGTTTCTACGGAAGTGCTTGGTGAAAAAAAAAATACATAGAGCGCACTTCTCTCCTAAGTTCGTTCTTCATTGTGCTTTTGTGCTTCAAATGATAAACTTAAAATGATCATCGTAAATATATACTCCTCTTTGATTTCAGTAATCCTGATTATTGTTTTAATTTGTGTGTGTTTTTATGGTTATGACAGAACACATCTGTCCAGAATATATATGGTTTTAATTTAAAGGAGAAGAATGTCTACAGTATAACTTACTATTTCTTCTACAGTAAACTCCCTCCCAGGTTTCAAAAACCGTCCGTTCTATACAGACTGGTTGGAGAAAAATTATAAAAATCACTTTAATAAGTCAACATTTCTAAGTCGACTTTAACTTAAATAGACCCTACATTGCATTTTTTCTAGTGTCAGAAATAGTATGTTAAATATTAGGAATTTTGGACTGAATTTTCAGGGTGTTCCTTTATGGAACACCCTGCTTTACCTGCAAAAACAATGGTTGTAAACCATTGCTTTTGCAACAATAAGCTATGGGAAGAGTTCCGGACGATGTTTAATGGTGCTCCATATGATATCGTGCTCCTTAGCCCAGTTTACAGATATCCGTGAAGTAGTGTTATAGACAAATTTTAGAAATTTTAAATTAATAAGTCATGCCACACTCTAGTACCTTTTTTTTTTTTTAAAGAGGTTGAATATATTTTTGAGGCATTAAGAAGCGATGATTCTATTTTTTTTTTTTTTTTTTTTTTTAGAGGACGGATCTCTGAGATTACACGAGGTCTTTTGAAAGTATGTGATAACAGTATCGAAAAAGTAGATAGTTTACTTGCTTGGTTAGTGTTACAATTATCAAAGGCAGCAGTAGGAATCGCCTAAAAAAAAAAAATAACGAGATCACAGTTTTAGTTTAAATCACTTAATGGAAGATTAGGAGAAATGGGAAGAGCAAAGACAACGAAAAAAAAATCACATCGTAATGAGACAGCCCAAACGAGCTTCTATCAAAAGGGAGACCAAGATGTACTAGACAGACAAGCATAGAATAGAAAGCATGGGCTCCCGTCCTCAATCTAATACTTTGTATACTCTGTCCTTTTTTCGTGTTTTACATTAATTCCACGTGTTTCGTATATTCATATCAAATTGGCTGCCTGTCGTTAACTTTAAAAGTCTCAATTGTAACCCTCCAGATCATGTTCATTATTTTTGGAATTACTATTTAAAAGCTTCAAAATAATCATTAAGTGACGCTGTCCTGTTTTGACATGTAAATTCTTAGAAAAAAAAAGACAGACGAATCTTAAAGAATACGAAACTGTTATTCTAGGTCAGAGGAAGCTCGCGTCTGATGTTCCCTTACTAAGCCTTGTCGAATCTCTTGGTGGATGGCCTGTTTTGAACCCGAATTGGACTGAGCCTTACTTGTCACTGGAAGAAGTGTTAGGAAGAACTAGAATAGAGCTGGGCATCTCAATATTTATGAGTTTAAGCGTAGGACCAGATGACACAAATTCTGCCGCAAATGTGCTACAGGTAATCTTTGCAGTTTTAGGTGGTATATTTTGGATTTTATTGATATATTTATGGAGATCTATTACTAGTTTATTACACATACAAATAAAAATATTTTTTAAACGTTTTTTAAAGAAAATTGAAGAGCTACATCATGATTTCAGCGGTAGCTGCCACCTAGTAAAGGACAAACCATTGAACTTAGTAACAAAAAAATAGCCTGAAACCGTTAAAATTGACGTCGAATTCGAAACAAAATTTAGACAATTGGAAACGCCTTGGCTGAAAATCTTATATAGGAAACTTAAAGTACCTGGACTTTAGTAACAAGGGATATCCATAGGCTTGAACAACAAGAAAAATCACTTTTTTTGCATGGGAATCACCATCAATATCCTTTTTTCTCCGCAGTTAATAGGGAACTGTAACATCATAGAGACTGTCTAAGGTCTTTTTTTTTAAGAAATTGCTACATTTAGTGCCTTTTTAATTAGCAAAACATAACATTAAATGTTTTTTTTAAACGGCATCTTTGTATACAAAATGATGAATGGCGTCATAATCGTAGATTACTAATGACGTTTGTAGTTTTTTAAAAATGCACATAACATCACATAGAATCATTGAATAATAATCTCTTCATACAAATGAGCTGCACAACCGAAGCACCACTCCACACACACCCTATAAAACATTCCATTACACAGACATAGGCATACAAATACCACACAAAGATTACTACAGACATAGACTACACGGTAAAAGATTCTCTGCAGTAAAATGGGTGCTGTCATCACCCCTAATATATGCTTACCGTAAAAGTCCTTCTAAATTTTATTTATAATAAAATGATTTAGCTCAGGAATATTTGCCTCTTAGTTTTGTAAAGTGAGTGTTCTGATGCATAATTTATTTTTCTGATTTTTTTTGAAAGTGTTCTTGTTCTTTAGTAAAACTATCATTAGCAATTGTTGCAAAAAATTTTTCAAAGTATAAATAGCAGGCCAAAATTTTGATTCTTAAAAAGAAAAACCGACAAAATATTCATAAATAATCGTTTTGTTAACCAATAAATACTATAGATAGATAGATAGATAGATATTTATCGCAATAAAAGCCACTTTGGGCCATGGCAAAAAAAGAAAAATCACACAAAATAATAACATGATTATAACACTCATAGCAAAGTATGGTAGCCTACATAACAATAACAACGCAAAATTACAAAACATTACAAAAACATAATAAAGCACACGATACCATTAAACTAACATAAATAGATAGATGTATGTTACATCTATCAAGGGCCATGACTACAAAAATAACAAACAAGAAAACAACTTACACAGATACAACAATACTTTCCACACTCACCCCACCCCTTTTACAAAAATCTATCTCTATGTGACATACCCAATTTTATATACTTTGCTATCATTCTTATTGTCCCATAATTTTTTGATCCCAGCACTGAAACCAACCACTCACTTGTTCCCACATTAACAAAAAATAATTCTTTCCTTAAATCCTGTAATTCGGGACAAAGGGCCATGAAGTGAAGCAGATCCTCACCATTTTCTCCGCTTATAGGGCATGAGTAAGGACCCTCCTTTACCCTTACCCTCCCTAAATATTTCCTCTTTTAACCAAGTGCTAGAAAATTACCCCTTCCTGATATATACCACTTAATTTCTTCACTATTTAAACCCGCTTTAAAATAATTATCATATCCCCAGACCTCCTTCCATTGCCGGTAAATGCCGAGGGACACCGAGGCTGCGACTTCACACTGCCATTTCTGAATCTCCTGATCTTCAAGCACTCCCTTTACTAGTTTTGCTACATTTCCTACTTCCAGCCCTATCCCCTTCCCTTCATTCCAAACACCTGATAACCCACAACTATTTAAGACTGATTTCACCTGGGAAGCCCATGAACATTTCCTTCTATCCTGCAACACCTCCAGATAAGCTGCATTTACTAACCTATTATTCTGTAAACCAATCACCTTTTCCCAGTATCCTATCATTCTAACCAATCTTTTTACCCTCAATGAAAACAATCCTAGATCACCCTTTAACACCAGATTATTAAATTTCCTGTTTAGCCCTAAAAGTTTCCTGAAATGTCCTAAATAAATTCTCTCTATTTTTTCCCCTTTTTCAAAACCCCGAACTTCCCCACCGTAACTCAATGCTGGGCCTACCTTCGTCTCAAAAATTCTCTTCTGTAGCTTAATATCCGCCAGTCCTAGATGCCTAAGGGGACTCTTCAATAACGCCCATGAAGCCTTCTGACCCTTCCAACTCGCTATTTGCACCTGATCACTCCATTTCCCTGAACTTGTGAACTTACATCCCAAATAAATATAATCTTTAACTTCATTCATCTCTTTCCCTTTAAAATAAAACTTATTCTTTTCCCTTTCATCATTTCCAAAAACTAATATAACTGATTTTTCAATATTTAAAACTAATTTTTTACTCTACAGATAACTATCCAAAATCTCTAACATCTTTTGCAAATCCGGAGCCGATTTCGCAAGCAATACTATGTCATCTGCAAATAATAAACAAAACAGCTTCAGCGACATTAATTTTAACATAGGGACATTTCTATTTCTAAAATACTGCTCAATATCATTAATAAAAAGAGAAAACAAACGCGGTGATAGAGTGCATCCCTGTTTGAGGCCTACATTACTTAAAACTAGCCTAGAATAAGAAATACCTACCTTCACTGCTACTTTAACCACCTCATACATTTTCATTATAACTTCTACTAACCTAATTGGCAATCCTATTTTCACCAACACCACTTTCAACAAACTCCTTGAAACTTCGTCAAATGCTCCCCTAATGTCCAAAAACGCCGTATATAGCCTATTTTTCCTATGCCACGTATATTTACTAGCTAAAGCCTGTAAACAAAATATTTGATCAATTGTACTATAGTTTTCCCTAAACCCTGTCTGACATTCGATTAATATACCTTTATAATGCAACCATTTATCCATCCTATTAGAAAGGACTCTACAAAATAGCTTACTGATAGAACTTCCTAAACTTATCCCCCTATAGTTCTTGTGCAGGTTTCTTTCTCATTTCTTAAATAATGGGATCATAATCGATATCTGCCAATTTTTTGGCCATAGAGGTGTACTTAGAATTGCCGAGAATATCAATGCAAGCACTGGCAGTATCCATGCTCTTGACCATTTCAGCAGCTTAGTTGGTACTCCGTCGATGCCCGGTGCTGAATTCCCTCTCATGCTTTTCAAGGCGTGCCATATTTCCTCCTGTCCAACCGGTTCCAGTAGTTTAGCGTCCTCTGAATCCAACTCAAAATCGGCTGTTTCTTCTAAACTATTCATCTCCTCATCAGCTCTCTCTTCGTCCTCTTCGGTGTATATCTCTTTATATTTTTGTTCTAAGTATTCTGGCCAGGTATCGGCGTGAGGGACTGAATCAGTCAACTTTCTATTTTCTGTTGATTTCCTAATTAACTTCCAGAACTCCGTTGTATCATTCACGCTAAATTTCTCCCGTATTTTTTGGCTCTCTTCCTCTTCAGAACGTCTCTTCTTCAACTTAAGTAGCCTTTTATATCCCCTTCGCTTGTCCCTAAAAACCTGCAAATTATTTCCCAGATCAACTGTACTACTAGCCTTAAGCAATCTAAAAGCTACTAAAACCTCCTTCTTCTTTTCCTCATAATCCTTATCAAAAAAACTCATCAAACCAGTACTTCTACCATTTTTTCTCCTGCATGCCACCTTAGTTCCAATCTTATACAAAACCCCCGACAAAAAATCAACAGAAATTGCTATATCCCCTTCCCTTGCCATATCTTCACTCTTCTGAATAAATGAATCCAGCCCTCTATCTTCAACTAGTACCTTTTTCAACTTCTCCTCACTATCATTATCAAACCTTAAACCTTCCCTCCAATCAAGCTCATTACCCATCTTTTCCTTAGCCCCATAACTTATTTTTCCGGCTCTCAGCCCATCCTCCCCCTCCTAATTCAACCCTAATAGGCACGTAATCCGACCCAGCCAGCGCCATCACCTCAAAATCCACACAACAAGAAAGAAGCCCCAGACTAACAACCCCATAATCTATAACACTTGGAGATCTACCCGAAAAACATGTAAAATCCCCCACTCCTTTATCCTTCCCTGTCCTCCCATTCAAAATAACCAAATTCTGCTTACCACAAAAATCCAATGATTTTTTCCCCCAATTATTCTTTCTCCGATGACCGTCCTTACTCGTCCTCCTCCTAACCGACGGCTCAATCATATAAACTCCCTTAGTTTTTCCTAGTTCGAGACCCACCTCCTCCTCACGGGCTCCTTCGTCCTCCCCTGTATATCCGTTAAAATTCCCTAGAAAAATAAAATAATCGGACGGAAACTGTTCTGAAAAACGATCCGTATCATTTTCTAATATCTCCCAGGTATCCTCATCACTAAAAGTGCTAGTTTCCGGTGGTAAATACACTGAACAAAAGATAAACGAGTTACTACCTAAAGGTACTCGCACCCATACTAGATTACATGAAACACTTTTCAACCGAGATAAATTTCGCCATCTATTCGTTATCAATAATGCCACTCCTCCATAAGTTCTACCATTCTGCAATCGCTTTCTTTGTGATCCAAAATAAGAAAAACCTTCTATTCTCTCCTCTTTTTCCAGCCACGTTTCTACTAATGATACAACTGAAAAATCACAACATTTAAGATGACACTCTATCTTAAGATACGAAAAGCCCTGAACATTCCAATGCGCTAAATGACACTCGTAAATTGCGCCATGGCCCTGTTTATCCTATCCACTATTTGAGCCAATGGGTTGTGACGAGTTAAATAGCCTCCTAGGCTCCATTTTATGGTCGTCAGCTCTAACCGACTTGCTCTTCTGTCTTAGGTGGTCATCTGGGCTAATAATTTGTTGGCTGTTACGTTTGGGAGCCCCCACAGGCCCGACAAAAGCTGATGTCGAGCCTTTTTTAATAACAGGAGTTTCACTGTTCACCCCATTTATTTCGTTATAACTACTAAGCTCCTCCACTACACTAAAGAAAGATTGAATTGAGGATGAAGATCCAGAACGCGATCTTGAATTGCAAGGTTCTTCTAGGTTAAACTGATTATTTTCACAAACAAAACTTTTTACTAAACTTTTTTGTGGCACTGATAAAGACCCAGGTTCACGGAGAAACTTTTGCCCAAAATTTTCCTTAAAATGGGTCATGGTACTCGCTGATGACTCTATATTAGGGGAAATCGTAACCTCAACTACAGACTGCTTATCAAAGCTATACGTAAAACACTGTTGACCAATATATAACTTTGTCCCTCTTAGTCTTGCTTCTCCATTTTCTCCTCTAGCCCGTTCAAGAAAAGGCTTTAGGTGGTTACGAATAGACAATTCACGCTTTATATAATCGGGACTAACACCAAGACCCGCCCTTTTCAGGTGCGCACTTGAACGCAATATAGTATCACGAATGTAACCACTTGTAAACTTAACCAGCACCGGTCGCGTGCCTTGTTTAGCGTTTAGCCGAAAAATGTCTCTAATGTCCATCATTTTCAGCCCTAAATTTGGCACATGTAAGTTGAGTGCTCTCATTACATCTTCTCGTAACGAAGAACCTTTGTTTGTAGGATCGAAATTATACAGGACCAAATTACACTTTTTAGACTCATTTTCTAGTCTTTGCAATTTTACGTTAGTAGCCGACATTTCAGCTTGCAAACTTAGGTAATCTTTCTTCAATTGTGACGTATCCTCCGAGAACTTGTCTACTGTCGAGTCAATTCGTGACGAAATAGCAGATAGGTCATTTCTCAGTTCTTGAACCTGCGATGAAACTATTTCTATTCCGTTCAATTTTCGATTAATTTCTTGTAGAGCTTCAGAAAAATTAACAGAAGTCATAATTAATCCGGAAATATAGTTATAATAATTAGAAAGATTAATTATCTTTCTTTGAGGGCCGAGCCTCACAAATGCATTCGAGTGACTATTCCAGTGCCTGTAATTATTCACACAAAATTTCTACTTAACATAGCAAGTCTTATAAAGTAAGATTTCCACTTAACATGACAATTCTTGTCAATGGGAACTGGTTTTTCAAGTTATTTCACAGCCTGTGAAATTAATTAAAACAAACATAAATCATCACTAACAAACTTCCTCTTCTTTCTATTCCCCTTCCCCAACAGTGCCTGAGGGCTTCAATTTGATCCCTCAAGGTGTTTCCAAGACATTGTGGTTGTGCTATTTTGATTAACTAGGCACAGATCGTACCGTTCGATCTCCATATCCCCTTCCCAAGTCAAAATTTGAGATCTACTCGTCCCACCAAACATTGCCTGAATGTTTCGATTTTATCCCACAAGCGATTCTCGATACTTCTTAGATATTTCGAAAACTAGGCTACACAACTGATTTTGGATTTACTTAGGCAATTCGAAATTTATATCTTATAATGAAGTCTCCATTTTATTCTTTAATAAGATCCACTGTCATCAACTAGGAAAGCTATTTTCAACTTCAGCCTTCATTAATAACCTCTCTTCGATAAGAAAACAATACCAGCACCAATTTATTTTATTGCAAGATATAGATACGGTTCCTTTTAAAATACTTTTTTAACCATCTCAACCTTTTGTTACTATCTCAAAATTCCCTAAAAATTTCCTCTTAATACCTTACAGCCATTCCTGAAATTTTATAGAAAATTTTTTTTGACAACGTGGATGCTCAAAGTTTGTTTTGATTTAATTCGACTTTCCGCTTGATTTTCTCTGAAAGTTGCAAGTTTATACCCTTAGCCGTTCCTGATTTATTGCAGGTACAACCTTTTGACAACCTGGACGCACATAGTTTCTTTTTATTAGTTTCAACATTTCCCCAACATTCTCTAAAAGTTTTAACTTAATATTTTTAGCCGTTCTTTCGATATTGTGCGTAAGATCCCCCCCCCCCTTTACTTTATAAGTCATATGTTTAACCAACTGCAAATTTGCATTATTTACGGCCTGTGTCCCAGGAGGCCGGGACCCGTGGAGTTCATATCTTCCACGGATGCATGGCCTATTTATTATATCTTTTGTCTATTTTGAACAGATTAAATGTCCCAAAATTTTTATTGAATGTTTTTGGAGGTCAGGGAGGGGGGGTCAAATAGCTGTTTAGGAACAAAGGTGAGGGAGGGGGGATGGTTGCCCTCCAATCACTATTGAATCTTAAAAGGAGAGAGAACATTAGAACTTCCATTTTTCAATCTTAAATTCCCCTCCAAAGTTTTCCTCCACACTTTCCGTATGAAGTGGTTTGGGGTAAAAAATTTAATAAGTAAATAATCCATTGAAGGGTTGGGCTCTTTCTTACAGGCAACTCTCTGATATTACCATAAACTTTCGTTTTAGTGTTTCGATTACTGTTGATATGTATCGCTCTTTACTTACAGTTCATGGTATGGCACTTTGACCGGAAAACCTCTTCCCCCTTTCCCCTGTTGACGTGCTGCTATGGCCCGTGACCCAATTTAATTTTTTTGATAACGAATTTTTGTAGTTTAATTGGAGGAAATACAACAAATCAAGGCGGAAAAAACCTGATATTTTCACTGAAAGCGAAACTTCGTCTTGCTTTCAGCTACGATTGTTTAGTTACAGAAAGAGTATTTAACTTCTGTAATTAAGTTCAAACAAAGAGAAACAGATCAAACAGTTCGTGGTAACGAACTGTTAGTAAGGAGTGACCCGGCTCAATAGTAGCCGAAACTAAAAAAAACGGTACCAATAGATACATCAAAAGAATTGGAATTTTATGCTGATTTCAAATATGTAAGTTTCACCAAGTTTAGTGTTACCCATCAAAAGTTACGAGCCTGAGAAAATTTGCCTTATTTAAAAAAAGAGAAAATAACCCCTAAAAGCCATAGGATCTTAATGAAAATCCCACTATCAGATTCAGCGTATCAGATATTCCTACTGTAGAAGTTTCGAGATCCTATTTGTAAAATGTGGAATTTTGTATTGTTTGCCAGAAGAAAGATCACGGATGCGTGTTCATTTTTCCCCAGGAATGATCGTGTCGACCCAGCAGTCCTAGAATATCGCGAGAGCACCCATTTGAAAGGAAATTAAAAATTCTAATGTCCTTTTTAAGTGACCGAAAAAATTGGAGCGCAACTAGGCCCCTTCCATGCTCATTTTTTTCCCAGAGTCATTCAATCAAAACTTTGAGATAGCCGTTTTGTTCAGCATAGTCGAAAAGTCTAATAACTATGTCTTTGAGGATGACTTAATCCCCCACAGTCCCCGGGGGAAGGGCTGCAAGTTATGAACTTAGCCCATTGTTTACATATAGTCTTGGTTATTGGGAAGTATACAGACGTTTTCAGGAGGGATTTTGTATGGTGGTGGGGGGGGGGGGTCGGAGGAGGATTTCAGGTGGGAGAATCTTTCCTTGGGGAAAGGGAAATTTCTATGAAGGGGACGCCAGATTTTCCAGCATTATTTACAAAACGATAAGAAATTATATAAAAAACAAGCTTTTTCAACTGAAAGTAAGGAGCAATATTAAAACTTAAAATGAACTGAAATTATTACGTATATGAGGAGGTTCACCCTCTTGTCTAAACTTTTTTTTTGTACTTTCAAAAGAGTTATCTATTCTAATTAAACGGCCTTTGTGATTCAGGGATTTGTGATTCGAAAAAAAATTCGAACTTTAGCGTAAAGAGTGAGGTATTGACTAGGGGGCGAACCCCCTCATATACATAATAATTTCTGTTCCTTTTAAGTTTTAATGCTGCTCCTTAATTTCAGTTGAAAAAACCTGTTTTTTTAATCTAATTCAAAGAAGAACTGATCAGATTTTAAAAAGATGAAGTTATTTGTCTTTTGAGAAATTATATTCTCCTCTTCCAGTTAAGCTGGTTTTAAAAAGTTGGGCAGTTTTTCTTTCCAGAAAAAAAATGTGATTTGCTTACGAGATACTTGGCAATAATAAGCCAGTAGATACACTTTCTAACTCAGACGTATTGGGCAGTAACCTCTCTTTTTCCCTTTGATGAAAACCTTCATATGGATAATAAACATTACATTTTGTAGATTTTTTCAATTTAATTTTCTTGTTTGTGGGTGTTTTTGCTTAATAAAACTCCTTTATCTCTTTATTTTACAGTTAGATCAGCCATATTTGGGGCTGCCAGATCGAGAATATTTCTTGAGCCCAAGTAGCATCAAAGAGCTGAGAGTATATCATAAATATATGGCAGAAATTGCTCTTTTACTGGGAGCCGACAAAAACTTCGCCATCGAAGATATGAAAAAAGTAATCAATTTTGAAATTGAACTTGCTAATGTAAGTATGAGGAGATAAAATTTACAATATTGTTGGTCTTTTTGCTTTGGTTCATTATTAAATTTCGTTAGCAAAATTTCTTTGGTCCATTAGTAAAATTTCGTTATGAAAGCTGATATAGGCCTAAGTGAGTTTCCTCACGGACAGAAAGTAAAAACATTTTATAGATCACATGGAGCAATGGTGACAGCCCTTTCGTGATGCCCCTAAGGGTAGTAGAAACAAAAAAGGGCCAGTACTTTGTAACCATCTAGTCATTGGCTGCCCTGCCCAGTGCTGCCCACAAGCCCTTTTTGACCAGCACTAGTAGCAGCCCTTTCGTGCTGCCCCTAAGGGTAGTAGAAAGAAAAAAGGGCCAATACTTAGTAACCATCTAGTCATTGGCCGTCCTGCCCAAGTGCCTGACCATACGGCAAAACATTTTGTGGAATAAACTCCGAAATTAAGGGATAGAATCCCTTAATTCTAATACTATCTACCTTAGTTATGCCTTAGGAATGACCTATGGATGGATGATAGATAGAGTTATTTATCAACAAATGAAATAACATCATTTTTATACAATCCTAAAAAGAGCTTATTCCAGATTTGCCTCTCAATCACTCGGACTATCTGTCTTGGCTTTTTCTATAATTAGCCATGTCTTGATGCCTGAATATATGAAAGGCCAACCGTAATGTGAGAAAAAATCCCTTGAAAAAAAACCCGAGGTGAGAGAAAAAAGTTCTTCTGGAACCAACATTACTTGCCTAAGCCGGTCTGAAATGGTGGGCAGAGTTCTTGGGAGGGGGAAAACCAATAATGGAGAACTTGAAGCTACCAAGGAAAATTCTTCTAGAAATGGAAAAAAGAGACAGGAAAGGAAAAAGGAAAAAGAGACATCTCAAAATACCACGCTCGAGGAGCCACCAATAGCCTAATGGTTATTGAGACACTTTTTAAGAGTGGAGGCAATATACCTTTGTGGCTGATCCTCAGCTCAGTCTTGTGAGCCCCCTCCCCCATAGTAATAATAGTAATTTAAGAAAAATAATAATAACAGTGGCGGCAGCAGTAGCTGTAATCTAGTAAAAGACGAATAGGGATATAAAACCGCTAAGGCCGGATAAGAAGTAGTCTAAAAATCGTGTATTCTTAGACACCAAAATGTTACTCACCCTGTATTTTACTTAAATTAGTAGTTAAATTAGTATGGAGATAGCTTAGAATGGCCTTGGTGTCTATCAATTTAGCTTTGTAACAATCAAATGTGCCAATAAGACGACTCAGGGGGGGGGCAAAAAGTATTTTTAAAATCTAGCAGAGGGGATATATTTGTCCGTTTTTCATTTTTTTTCACTGAAACTACTAGGACAAGGCATTTTTAATGAAAATATCTTAAAAATACCTCAAAAATTTTTTTCAAACTTTAAGGGGAGTAAAAAGAATCCAAAGGGCTCAGCAAATCATTCAATGTTTTAAAAGGGGATTCAATGAATCAATTAATTAAAAGTCGGGAACAAACTAGTTTTTACTCAAGTCTTTGGTGTTATGCCTCATCAGAAACTCTTAGTTACCACCAACCCCCCCCCCGCCCCATGAATGAAAAAAATAGCGTCTCTGAAATTATGTATCTGAATAAAATAACGGCGGTGTCTTTCTAAGAGACAGCTAAGATCGACCAGCCAAATTTAAGGCGCAATAAATGGCGAATCGAATCTACTGAAACCGAAAACTGATATTACAAACGCACCATATTTTAAATTGCAATGTACTCACCCACCTACAGGTGGGAATAAAACTATATTTGAATATAACTCAATATTTACTAAACATGATGCTTTTTAAAAGAAAGCAGGCTATTCCAGTACATTTTTTATATCATAAGACTTTATTTTCGTTTAGAGAAGTCGAACTTCACTTATTAATGATCTAAAATGATTGGCAAAAAACACATATTGTAATTATGTGCAGAAAATGGTTTTCTTAAAATGGTTGTTTTTTCTTCATTTTTTAACAGAAATGCCACCCTTGATTCTTATTAATTCGATAAAAAGCATTATTAACAAACTGTTTACGAAAAAATGGGATTTAAAAAACCTTTGTAATATAGCAAAGCGGAAAGAAGAAGCGATATTCTCGAAGTCAGAAATCCTAAGTTGAAATATATTGGGTCACCTAGATGGCGGAGGACTAGTAATAAGATTATTAAGATTTCTTAAATTCAGTATTGGTTAGCCAGCAGGGCCGATTTGATTAACCTCTACTAGTTCAGTCGTACTTTGTGTAAAAAAAAAAAAAATTTGAGCTATAATGCCCAAAATTAGACATAACCTCGCTTTTTAACATTTTTTTTCCTAGGATTGCGTCTGTTATTGCCAATAAAACATTCAAAACTTCCATAGGTAAAAAGAACTCCATTAATATTTTGCAAATTAAATTGTTTATACGTTTTGGCTAATATCTGTACTACTAAGCAATAAACCCAAATAAATTAAAAAAATTTGGTTGAGTCCACTTGGAGTTCGTAATTTTTTATCACATCCTATTCTAGATGCTTTTTCTATGCTTCAAAATTTGTAATTGAGTTCAAAAATGGAAAATGGTAGTGTTATCAATTTTTATCTTAAATATTCAATCAATAATGTTGTTGAAGAAGCTTTGAAAACTACACTTTTTTGTTGTCTTACGAAAATTATCCGAAATTGTATACTTTCTAAAAGCTGAGGAATTATTTCAATAAATGATGATGCATTCGTAGATCTTTCACGGAATTCTGTATCCTTTCCAGCTAAGGGACGTACTTCCTGGTTTTTACTCATTATGATGAGGGTGTTTTTCCTTAGCTGAGTAATTTCAGTAGAAAGTTTAAGGCCAAAATATAAAATGGGTTCTAGCGAAAAAACCGGATAAAACAAGAGTAAAAAAGAATTTGACAAAACTTTACAGTAGGACTTGACTAAAAGCTTAGAGATCGTCAGTGACTGCTAGATAAGCCCCTTGGAGGATGGAGGATGATGTATAGTTGATTGGGAACAAGGTCTTATGAAAATTATTTGTCTATTATTAATGTATTTCCACGGTGAAAGGGGTGCCCTATGGCAGAAGGGCACCCTGCTAAACCGGGAATGGTACTTTTTTTACGGTTTTGAATTTTTTTTTGTAGTATACCTTGTCTTTGTCAATTATGTTTGCGTACCCAAATCCAAATTTTAAAAAATAAAAGTTGTTTTTAAATTAGTGTAGGTGACATTAAAGTTTAAAATTAAGTGAAAAAGATTATTATGTCACCGAGAGGAGAGGCGGTGGGATTTAAAAAAAAGAAGAATTTGACAAAACTTTACAGTGGGACATGACTAAAAGCTTAGAGAATGTCAGTGACAAGGGTAACTGCTAGATAAGCCCCTTTTTGAGCTTTCCATGGAAAAGTTCCTCAGGCCTTTTAAAATTGGTATCTTATAAAATGATTAAGACAAATAAGTAAAAAGTAATTGTCTGTTGTCATTTCCTTTCAGGGGCGGATCTCAAAACGAGCAAAAATTAACACGAGTAGGGCTGATAACCGCCATGTATTCTCAAGAGCAGAACACAATTCGCGCTTTACTGAAAAAAATAACAAAAAAAAACAAAAAGGAAATGACCATGGATTGTCAGTTTAATTGACATAAACTGGTATTTATTCCTTAAAGTTTTGATAATTTCTTATTTATGAAAGTAAGAAAAGTTAAGAAATTCAAACGTATTTTCTTTTCAGTAAAGCACAAATTGTGTTCGGGTCTTGAGAAGGCATGGCGGTTATCAGCCCTACTTATGTTAAGTTTTGCTCGTTTTGAGTTTGACTCGGCCATTCATTATAATATCTATTCGTTTTGAGTTTTATTTATTTATTGATAGTGAATTGTGGTAGTTTTACGCTTGGAAGATTATTTGACTTTATCAGTGATGTCCGTGGTGAAACAGTAAATATGGAATTCCAGCCGTGCACGTGTGAAGAAGTACAGAAAGCGGTGAAGTCACTTAAGTCTATTTCTGCTGGTGTTGATGGTTTGTCCCTGCGAGCTCTTAAAGTGATTTTAGCATATATTCTTCCCTGTCTAGTGTTTATCAATAACCTTTCTCTAGAAATGGGATGTTTTTCGGAGCAGCTTAAGGTGGCGAAGGTCATTCCCCTACACAAAGGCGGTCGCAAAGGAGACACTGAAAACTGGAGACCCATATCAATTCTACCTATCTGGTAGAATTAATATTGGTAGATACTGGAGAAAGTGGTGTATAAACGACTCTATGATATCCTTTAGACTAATAATCTGTTGAGCCAGACACAGTTTGGGTTTCGTAAGAGTCACTCAACGACGCACGCTTTGCAGAACCTGGTTCAAAGTGTAAACTGTTCATTAGACTCAGGTGCCATATCTTGTCTATTTTCATTGACATTAGAAAAGCCTTTGACACAAAGGCTTTGTGTCAAAGGGTGATTTCAAAGTGTGGCTTCACCGAACAAGAAATCAAGGAATCAAAGTTTGAGAGTTATCTTTATGGTAGGTCCCTCAAAGTTGTTTTAAATGATGTAGTCTCATCTTCTTTTTCTGTGGAGTGTGGTGTGCCACAGTGCTCTGTGCTGGGCCCCTTACTTTATCTACTTTATGTGAACATGATGCGCTTTTATCTGCAAGATTTATGTATTACTTCCTTTGCTGATGACACTACGCTAACAGTATTTGCAAAATCAGTTGATGATTTAATACAAAAAGCTAAATGCCGTGAAAAGACTGGAGGGGTTTATGAGCTTAAGTTTGCTATGTGTTAATTTAAGGAAGACGTTTTTACTGACGTTCTGTAGAGTGGGTGAATCTGTTGATGTAAGCGGTAAAGTCTTGATATGTGGAAAGCCTGATGTTCAAGTAAATTCACTGCGGTATCTTGGTTTCTTCATTGCATGTTTTAAATCAGTGCATGTTCAGTGTGTGTTTTAAATTTCTAAATCTGCTTAACGTTGGGCAGATGAGAGACTACCAAGCCGCGATATTTATTTATAATTGTGTGAATAATCTAGTCCCGCAAATTTTAAAGGAGTTCTACCGTTTCAACAGTGATTTTCATGATTACGACACGAGAAGCTGTGATAATTTGGTTCTGGAGCTTAAAGATAGTGTGAGACCAGGTATTACTTTAAAGTATCTTGGTCCTTCTGTTTGGAATTCACTTCATGTGAGCATTAGGGTGGCTGAGCATCTTCCTCAATTTAAAAATAGATTAAATGAGTATTTTTGGGGGAATTAGTTGTTCATTGTTTTTATTTGTTGTTTAAGGTTTCTTTTGGCAGGGAGTGGATGGGCTGAAGGGAGGAGTGGGTGGAAGGGCTGGAGGAAGAGTGGGTGGATGGGCTGGGGGGAGGCTGGGAGTTGTATTTGAAGTTGGTTATTCCTCTGGAAGTGTTTGAGTGAAGGGGAATGGCTTAGTTTTTTTTCTTTTTTATTTGTTTGTGGAATTGATTTATTGATTTAGGTTGATTTAGGAAGAGTTATGTATGTAATCGCTACGCGTTAGCAAAAAATTTTTTTTTTCCCTAGCGTAGTGTTTTCTAATTATATTGGCTTGATTTTTGGTTTATTTGATGAAATAAACCTAAACCTAAACCTTTTATTGACATAGTATTTTTTATAAAACATAATATTTTATATCTTTCCACTTTGTTTCTCTCTAAGAATCCATAGTATGGGTTGCTATTTGTATGTTGGCGAAACTTTTTAACCATTTTTAATCCTGACAAAAATAGTATTTTTTAATTTAATTATATAGCTTCTGAAAATGACTTGAAAAATAAAACTTAATATCATTCCCAAAAGAGTCTATCTATGCTCTCTGACGACCTGGATACACTTGCACTATTTTTCTTTATTTAAATTGTAAGAGCAAAAGTAGTAATAGTACTATCCCCAAAAGTTTCGACTCAATACCCCCAGTCTTTCTCGATATTTTCTGAGGTGTCTTATTGGCAACCATAAACACAATGCCTTTTGATTTATTTTAAAGCAATATTTATTTTTAAACAACAATGAGCCAATTGCATAATTGTGGGGGTTTGACATGTCTAATAGCCCTAAAAAAATATTTGCTAGACCGTTCTACTATGCTGAACAAAATGGCTGTGTCAAAGTATTGAACAGATATGCTTGGAAAATGAATGGGCTTGAGAGAAGGGCTGCTTGCCCTCCAGCCTCTTGTTACTCTTAAAAAGGGCACCAGAACTTTTAATTCCGTGTTTAATTAGCTCCTTTAAAAGTTTCAATGATATTTCTAGCTATTATAGAGCGGTGCTGCCTATGATATTGCTTATATGCTCTTTTGAAAACTTGCATACATACAGTTTTTATTTTAATTGAAACTCCAAAATGTTCCCTTAGAGTTTCATCTTAATACCTTTAGCGTCATTAGTTACATAAATTGTAGTGGTAGTATTGAAAGTATACATATAGTGCCTTCTGGCTTATTCAAAATCCCCCATTACTTGCCCTTAAAGGTCTAAATTAATAATATAAGTTGACAATGTGGGGAGGTTGACATCACTAAAGACATAATTACTGGACCTTTCAATAATGCTGAGCAAAATAGTTCTCTTAAAATTTTGATTGGATGTGTTTTGGGGAATGATAGGATTGTGGGGGGAGGCTGGTTATTCCCTTTTCATTTTTGGCTTTTAGAAAGGGCACTAGATCTTCCGACTTCCAATTGAATGAGCCCCATCTCATCCGAAGTTTATACGGTCATCTGCTCCATAAGAACCTTATGTGCCTGGGGAATAACTTGCAATCCTTGCACCTGGGCTCTGGAGGGTTGTGTCCACATTGAAGCCAATGTTATATGCTCTTTGGACCAAGGACTTCCCGAGGCTCATTTTATTGGGAGGGGGGCGAATTTCGTAAATTTTACCGAATTTCTACCTGATGTATACCAAATTTTCTGCAGAAATCAAGAATCTTGCTAAATTTCTGCCGATTTTGCAAAATTTCTGCCGAAATTTTCGCCTTCGCCGAAAATTTTACCGAAGAATAAAAATGTTTGGGGGGGGCGGCCCTCCAAAAACCCTAGGGGTACCCCCCCCCCTCCTCGGGATGCCTCTACTTTGGACTATTGTGAACAAAATGGTTATCTCACAATTTTTATTGGATGCGCTTGTGGAAAACAGATTGTCAGGAAGGGGAGGAAGATTCGTTGCCCTACATCCATTTTGACTCTTAAAAGGGAAATAGAATTATACATTTCCAATCAAATAAGTTTCCTCTAAAGTCCAAACAACCACACCTTCCATAAAAAGCTTAGATGCCCCCGGGGCACAACTTACAACCTTGGCCCCAGGCTCTAGGGGGGGGGGTGGTGTTAACTCCAAAAGCCTTGCTTTGTCATCTTTGAACTGCTTTTGAACAAATGACTATCTCAAAACTTCAGTAATATAGCAGATCAAAAAATATAAATTTCTTAACATAATAGCTTAATAGCTATAATAGCTATAATATATAATTATCACTTATTAATCTTATTTTAGAACAAACTTATCTTGTTTTGTATTTTTCTAAACAAAAAAATAAGTTTTGCGTTTACTTTAACATTGAAGACTAAAAAGTTATTCTAAGCCTTTCATCCTACGATGTTAAATGATAAAATACGGTTAAAATGTTTTAACTTTTTTAACTTTAATAAATAAAAAATTATTGAGACTTTAAGGAATATATATCAGCATATGTATACTAAAGTGACAATCCATAGCCATTTTTTTCAGTAAAGTGAAAATTATGTTCTGGTCTTGAGAAGGTAGGGGGGTTGTCAAAGGCATAATTTCCAGACCTTTCAACTACGCTGATCAAAATGGCGATCTCAAAATTTTGATTACATGTGTTTTGGGAATTGATGGGCACGGGAGGCTTGATGCCCTCCAATCATTTTTTACTAATAAAAAGGGCACTAGCTTTTACAATTCCCGATCGAATGAGCCTTTTTCGAAGTTTCTACGACAACAAATGGCCATCTCAAAATTTCTATCAAATCTATTTCGAGAAAAAACAAGCTGTGAGGGGGGTATACAACCTTCGATCACCCTCAATCTTAAAAATGACACTAGAACTTCTGATTACCAATCTAACGAGCCCCTCCGAAGGTTATACGAACACCCTTTCTATATAAACCTTATATGCCCCCAGGGCATAACTTACAACCCCTGAGGACTGTACCGGGGTTGTCATCCCGAAAAACATAATTTTTGGACCTATCAATTACGTTAAACAAAATGGCTATCTCAAAATTTCGATTGGATAAGCTGGGAGAAATTGTGGGCGTGTGAGGGGGCTAGTTGCCCTCCAATCACTTTCGACTATTAAAGAGGGCACTCGCTCTTTCAATTTCCAATCAAATAAGCTCTTTTCGAAGTTTCTACGACAAAAATGGCCATCTCAAAATTTCCATAACATGCATTTTGGAAAAATACGAGGTGTTGGGGGGGGGGGGTATCCACCCTTCGATCACTCTGAATCTTGAAAAAAGGGGACTAGAACTTCTGTTTACCAATCCAATGAGCCCCTCCAAAGTTTATACGATCAGCCTTTCGATATAAACTTTATATGTCCCCAGGGCATAGCTTACAAACCTTGCCCTGAAGACTGTGGGGGGTGGGGGGGGGAGGGGTTGTCATCCTCAAAGACATAATTTTCGGACCTCTTAACTACGCTAAACAAAATGGCTATCTCAAAATTTTCACTGGATGTGTTTGGGAAAATGGTGGTCGCAAGAAGGGGGTTAGCTGCCCTCCTCTTACGACTATAGAGGGCTATAGGGCGGGGGGTTGTCATTCTCAAAGACATAATTTCAGATCTTTCAACTATGTTGAACAAAATGGTTATCTACAAATTTTGATTGAATGTGTTTGGTAAAATGGTGCGCGTTGGAAGAGGATTAGTTGCCCTCAAATAACTTTCAACGTTTATACGATCACCCTTTCTATATAAACCTTAAATGCCCCCAGGGCATAACTTACAACCCTTGTCTTGAGGTCTTTATGGGGGGGGGAGGTGTTATTTTCAAAGACATAATTTAAAGAGTACTAGCCTTTCCAATTTCCAATCGAATGAGCCTTTTTCGAAGTTTCTACGACGACTCTTTCGATACGAAGTTCTCTGGTCTAAAAAAAAAAAAAAAAAAATACATTGTGCCCACATCGCTCTTTACTCAGGGAGTGCTGTTGCGCTGCCTATGATAACAATAATAGCTTTATTTTTATTTTTAGTTGACTATGAAAGAAGCAGATAGACTCGATGCCGGAGCAATTCATAAGGAATATACTTTACCCGAGCTACAGCGGCATATTCCCAAAATAAAATGGAGAACTTTTTTAGAAACTATTATTGTTCCTGTAATGGATAACGAGAAAATTGTGGTTTATGCTAATACTTATCTTAAATCAATGGCAGAATTGCTGAAAAGAACAGATTCAAGGTTAGTAAATATAATTTCTTTAAAGCCAAACTGAAGGCATTTCAGATTTATATATTTATAGGGAAAGTAATGGATCTAGTTAGGTGAATAAATATGTTACAAATTTTCTGGACTTGGCTGTTGAGATGATTTCTATAAGTTTCAGTCAAATAGTTCAACCATATTCCTTGAAATATTAATTGGAATTTGATCTGCATCTTAGCCTGTTATATCATTATAAACTAAAATTTTTAATTAGCGTAACTCTTTATATGGAGTCGCCTCAGGTACATTGGTGCTCAAGTGAGTTGTTAGTATTAATAGTTGTAATAAATTTTGAACTTTCTTTAGCATTTTGAAGTAAGTAGTTGAGAAGTCTCAAATGAAATTTTAAGAATCAACTGAAACATTAACTCCAAAAACTCTATTAAAGCTTATTATCATAGACTAAATATTCTCTTATGAAATTAATGAGATTTTGTCAGGAAAATGATTGCCTACAAGTAGTATCCCATCTCTGCTTTCTGTGACATGCCCTCCCTTTTTCCATAGGATTTCTACAGCAGCCCTCTGACGTCACGACAAACCCTCGCCTTTAAACGATCAGATAGAAAAATAAACCATGGGATTTCCGTGGCATGCCCTCTGACGTCACGGCACACCCTCAATCAATTCTGCAGCATCCTAAGGAGGTTAACATGGGATTTCTTCAACATCCCTATCCCTTTTTCACACTGTATAAAGATAATTAACAGTAAGTTCAACGCAAATGATTTCTGGCTCTCCATTCTCGGTGCGAACAAACAGCTCCTCCTACATACTGTTTCAGAAGCGGGTTACTAATGTTAGCTCGTGTCAGCGGTCCAAGTACCGTGGAATAGTGTTTTGGCAGAAACTGTCTCAAAAGGCCTTTGAAACAATCTCGAGACTTCGAAACCTACTTGTAATTCCTAAAAACATCAAATAATAACATCACACTTCTAATTACCGATTTTCATATAAGTATTGAAATATATCAATTTAAATTAGTTTTTTTTTTAAAATTTAGTGTTCCAAGGTTAAAGGCAAATTTCGCGTTCAAGAGAAATCTGACTTGTCTACCCGTGAAAAGATCAATGTCGCTTACGTTTTTACGTTCTCCGGATCACTGTCACCTCGATCCGGGTTTTTATAATGGGTGAGATAGGGAACGATCATACTGTCCATTATTTATATACTGTGCTTTTTCCATAGGATTTCTGCGACATGCCCTCGCTTTTTCCATAGGATTTCTACGACATACCCTCTGACGTCACGGCATCCCTATTTCTAGCGGTCAGTTGGCAAGATTCCCGTGAAATCCCTAGGAGAAATAAAATGGGATTTCTGCGACATGTCCTCTGACGTAAAGACACACCCTCGCACTTTAAATAGCATGGGGATTGTAAAGGGTCAGATAGGAGAGCCCTAATCCCTCGTGCCTGTGCAATACTGTCCCTGTTTCTAGTGGTCGGCTGGTAAGATTACCACGACACACCCCTCTGGATCCCAATTACGCAACACGACACACCACGTTTTAGACAGTCAGGTCTAAGGAAGACACAATTTTATGTAACCTAGCATCAGGACCCATGGGAAACCCCCGATTGTAACCCAGCACTGCGCACACCTCATGTGAGTTTACGTAATGGTAACGCAACCATCACTGTCACATAATAACTTTTTGACATTTTATTTTTCGACCGAAAAGCTCAAAGCGTTTTTCTTTCTTTTAACTTAATGGCGGTGCACACTTTATGTAAGGTTAGCGCACGACTTACGCAATGACCGCACACTTTTGTGTAATGACGGTGTGCATCACTGTCACATAATACCTTTTTTGGTATTTTTCGCCCGAAATGTTCAAAGCATTTTTTTTTTATTCTTTATTTCGTTGTCCTCACTGGGACTTGAAGGGTCAATCCCCTTTCAATGGAACAGCGCTCCAAGCAACAGCAGTAAACCGCCATTCCCAACATACTGTATTAGGGAAATACTTTCAAGAAATAACACATTCTCTTGACGTCACAAGACAAACCTCTGTCTATTCCTTATCTGGCGGGATTCCAAGCTCATGTCAGTCTTCTCCTGGCCAGGTGTAACATCGATTATGCAAAAAGCAGAGAGGAAATATATATTTTTTAGACAAAATTGCTCTAAATGTATTTTAAGCGATGAAGACTAAGAGAGGTTTAAATTGAGTAAACACCTTGATCGTGCTAAACAATAAATCTTGAAAACACAGAATATTTTTTAATTTCAAACAAATTATCAAACAATGGTTAAAACAAAGAAAAAAGCGGTTAAACACACAACAAACATAAAAATAAAAGGTGAAAATATAGGGCTTAGGGGGCCAATGTTTCGAGTATTTTTATTATATTATTTAATATTTTTCGTTGTTTTCTTCGGATCTAATAGATCCAGGCTTACATTCAAACATGAGAGCGGAAAGGCACTACTGCATCATTTTCACACACATCTAGGTGTAATTTTGACTAAGGATATGCTAGTATTTCAGGATTTTCAACAATTATTTATCATATTTTAACATTTGTTTCATATATTTAATATATTCTAGGGTTTATAGCCCAAGTTCTGAGAATTTGTATTATGTTATTTTATTATTTTTCATTATTTTCCCCAGGTTTAATAGATCCAAGGGTTTCAAATTTCAAACATGAGTGCCAAATGGCACTGCGACGCTGTTTTCACACACATCTAGGGGTAATTTTGACGAAGGATATGCTAGCACCTGTGGTTTTTTCAACAATTATTAACTTATTTTAACATTTGTTTCATACTTTTAATATTTTCTAGAGCCTAGGAGGCCAATGCTTCGACAGTTTTAAGATATTTTTTTAATATTATTCGTTTTTTTCCTCGGGTTTAATAGATCCAAGGCTTTCACAATTCAAACGTGAGAGTGGAATGACACTATGAGGCCGTTTTCCCACACATCTGGAGGCATTTTTGACTAAGTGTATGCTAGCACCTGTGGATTTTTAACTATTATTTACCCTGTTTTAGGAGTTGGATTCGGTATATTAAAAATGTATGGAGCTAGAGTCAAATCGATTATAAATTACAAATTTATTTCAAAGAACCTTTAAAACTCTGAAGTTTTAAGGATTCTGAAGTTGGAGTTCTACGCCCCCCTAGAATTCACTTCCACAGGGCAAGGTTGATACTAGATGCATATTTTTAGTCTTTGTTGAGGTATTTCCGAGAACCCTTAAAGAAAATACATTGTTTCTTTGAGTGCAAGTTAGATTTTCGCCCCCGCCCCACCTTCCATGGTAAAAATTCTTTAACACATCCATCTTAACTATTAAACCCTAGAAAATGTTACTCCATGAAAACCACGCCACAGTACCATTATTTGACTGCCCCCACACCCCTAACTATCATTCCTAATACATTTTCAGACATTTCTTGTTAAAAATTATGCCTCAATCCGGTGATTCAAGTTTCCCCAGCCCACCCCTACTTGATAAACCATGTCAATTCACACCACCGTGGCATTAAACACCTCCCCATCCGTCAATCACGTGGCACCATCCCTCATCACCCCCCCTCCCTAGGACAGTTTCAACTGTTTCCCTCCGAAAAATAAGCTAGTGAATCTAAATTAAACAGTATACTTTATGAAAAGGGGAAATCGGCGTTTTATTGCTAGAAAGTGACACTCCAAGCAATTCACGCCACAGTATCATTATTTGACCGCTCTTCTGACACCTTCTTCATTTTTCTTAAGACATTTTCAAACATTACGTTTTAAAATTATACTTAAATCTTTTGATTCAAGTTTTTTCACAAGACAAGCCTTTCATAATAACCTCCGAAACACCCCCACGCCACCACGGTATTACACGCCTACCATCTACGTAGAGCACCCTCTCATCATTCTATATGAAATTTTTAACTTTTTAACCCCAAAAATAAGCTGATAGATCTAAATTAAACACTTCTTTATTTAAATAGCAGAACTCGGTATATCATTGCTAGAACGTGATGCTTCAAGCAATTCACGCCACAATGCCACGCTATTATTGCTCCATGACACCCTCTGACATCCCCTTCATCATTCCTAAGACATTTTCAGACATTTCTTGTTAAAGATTATGCCTCGATCCGCTGATTCAAGTTTTCGCAACCCAACCCTGCATGATAAACCATGTCAATTCACACCAATGTGGAATTACTCCATTTTGACATATTTCCATTGAAAACGCAACAAATTCTACATTTCTTGAGGATAGGTGCGTGAAACCTCAACACTAAAGTTCTTTGATGTGCTGTATTTTATGCTGTAAGTCTTATCAAAACCCTTTGCAGCCTTTGAGAGTGTTTCCACCTTTTTCAAAAATCAAATTTTCTTCAATAGAATACAATAATTAAATTAGAGGCAAAATTCTCGAAGATTTTTCACTGATGCAGTAAACAACCAAGATTTTCTAACATTTTCGGCCCTGACTCTTCACAAAATTGAGAAGTTGTTTGACTACTAGCACCCACCCACCAATCTTATTATATTGAATTTTTCATTTTTATGTATTTTCATAAAAAAGAAACAAATTCTACATTTCTTGTGTATAGGCGCGTAAAACCTTCACACTAAGATTCGTTGATTTGCTTTATTTGATGCTGTAACTTTTTTCTCTTCTTCGGAAAAAAAAATCTAGAACAGAACTTAATCTTTTGTTCTCTTCTTTGAGTAAATTCAGAGTCAAAGTTTAATATTTTTCTCTTTTTTGGAAAAAATTCGAAATGGAAATGTAACATTTCTCTTCCATGGAAAATTCAGAAGAGAACTTGAACTTTTCTTCTCTTCTTTGAGAAAATTCAGAACTTAAGTGGAACTTTGTCTTCTTTGAGAGAACTCAGGACTGATCTGTAACTTTTTTCCCTTGTTGGGGAAACTCAGGATTGAATTTTATCATTTTTTCTCTTCTGTGGAAAAAATTCAGAATTGAACCTTAACTTTTTTTTCACTTCCATGGAAAAATCCAGAAGAAAAGTTGAACTTTTTTATCTTTGTTGGTGAAGCACAGAACCGGAGTACATCTTTTTCTCATTTTTGAAAAAAATCAGAATCAAAGCGTAACATTTTTCTCTTCTTCTGAAAAATTCAGAAGAGAGCTTGAACTTTTCTTATCTTCTTTGAGAAAATGGATAATTTAAGTGGAACTTTTTTCTTCTTTAGGAAACTCAGAACTGATGTGTAACTTTTTTCTCTTCTCAAGAAAAAATTCAGAATCGTACCTTAGCATTTTTTCACTTCCACGGAAAAATCCAGAAGAGAATTTGGCTTTTTTTCTTCCTTGAAAAATTCAGAACAGAAGTGAAACTTTTTTATCTTCGTTCTTCACTTCCCTGAGAAAACTCAGAACAAAAGAATAACTTTTTTCCTCCTTCTTCGGAAAAAATTCAGAGTCAAATTATAACTTTTTCCATCTTCTACTGAAAATTCAGAAGTGAAGTGAGACTTCTTTCTCTTCACTGAAAAAATTCAGAAGTGAAGTGAAACTTCTTTTTCTTCTTTTAGAAAATTTAGAATTGAACTGGAACTATTTCTATTCTCCGGAAAAATTTGGAATTGAAATGTAACTTTTTCCTCTTCCTTGAGAAAATTCTTAAGAGAACTTGAATTTGTTTTCTCTTCGTTGAGAAAACTCCGAACTAAAATTGAACTCTCTCTCTTCTTAGGAAAACTCAGAGCTAAAGTGCAACTTTTCTATCTTCTACCAAAAATTCAGAGTTGAAGTTTAATATTTTTCTATAAATTGGAAAAAAATCACAGTTGAACATAAAAATTTTACTTTTCTATGGAAATTCAGAAGAGAACTTCAAGTTTTCCTCACTTTTTTGAGAAAACTCAGAGTTAAAGTGGAACTTTCTCTCTTCTTTGGAAAAAATTCAGAATCGAAATAAAACTTTTTCCATCTTCTATCGAAAATTCAGAAGTGAGACTTCTTTCCCTTCACTGAGAAAATCCAGAACAGAACTTTAAACTTTTTTTCTCTTCGTTTAGAAAATCTCGAACTAAAGTGGAACTCTTTCTTCTTTAGAAAAAATCAGAGTCGAAATATAGCTTTTTCCATCTTCTACCATAAATTCAGAAGTGAAGTGAGACTTCTTTCTCTTCACTGAGAAAATTTACAAGTGAAGTGAGACTTCTTTTTATTCTCTGAAAAAATTAAGAATTGAACTTAAACTATTTCTATTCTCTGGAAAAATTTGGAATCGAATGTAACTTTTTTCTATTCCGTGATAAAATTTAGAAGAGAGCTTGAACTCTTTTCTCTTCGTTGAGAAAATTTCGAACTAAAGTGGAACTTTCTCTCTTCTTAGCAAAACTCAGAACTGAAGTGTATTTCTTATATCTTCTACGGAAAATTCAGAGTGGAAGTTTAACATTTTTCTCTTCATTGGAAAAAATGTCAATTAAACATTAACGTGTTTCTCTTCTGTGGAAATTTCAGAAGACAACTTAAATTTTTCCTCACTTCTTTGAGAAAATTCAGAAATAAATTGGAACTTCTTTGGCTAATTCAAATTTTTGGCTAAAAAGCTGGCATATCGAGCCATAACTCCAGAACAGTAAATAATAAAAACCCCGCTTAACATCTAAAAAGAAAGTCAATGCTATTCTTAAAAATTTATATTCTATACATAATTGTTGTTTTTTAAGGCAAACTTAGTAACAACGGTATTTATCCTCAAAAACGTAACCTGGTACCACTAGGAGCGCACTTTGCGTATTTTGTTATTAAGTGATAAATTTTGCTTTTTTGGTATATTTTTTAGTTTAAAGCAGAAATATAATAAAAAATATAGTACTGATAAGTCTAATGAAAGTTTTTATTTTAAAACATAAAAGTCAGGAATATAATAGATTATATTCAGGAGATTATTTTGTTGGGGTTCACGGTCTAATAATAGGATTTTCCCTATTGAACTATTATTTATGCGTCGTGGAAAGGTAGCATGGTCTTCGAAAATACCTTAATGCTAGTGATGAGATTTTGTTTTCCAGAAAATTCGAAATTATACAATTTGACGAGTAAATATTCTTATTTTTAACATGGGAACTCACCAAATTGAGTCTAAGCCATTGGCGGGTGCTAAAACAAAAAAAATTTTGGTGACGAGGTTTAGTTTTTGTTAAATGTCTTAGGATAGAAAACTAATTTTTTCATACTTCATCCTAACGATTCATTCTATGCGCTAGCAAAATCTTGATTGTTAAACTTCATGTCGAAACCACAGCTACCTATATTTCAAGCATCAAATATTCTCGGAATGGCTCAAAAAAGAAAAATAGCCTAATGCCAATTATCACCTAATTATCACCATTAACCAGCTCAATGGTTCACCATTAACCAGCTAACCGCATCATGCGATGCGGGGCTCCACAAATTTGGCAAAAATAACAGCAACAAAAAACACGTATGCTATAAAATAAAAAAATAAAAGTGACACCACCCTCTTACAACCAATAAGAAATCCAATATATATGACTACCCATTTTGTTTTATACAAGCTTGCCCAGCTTAAGTACCAAGCCCGGCTTATGTACCACCGTGGTTTCATAACCAACTAAGTCATTTAACCGGCTTGATCTATAACCAACTGAATTTAGTAAAAAAATCAATCATCACATACATAGAAAGAAGAAAGAGTCACAATAGGAGGAATAATAATATAATTATCAATAAATGATTCTTAATTGAGTTAATCTTTAAGAATTCAACCATTAGGCGTTTGAATTGCAAAGGAATGACAGCCCAATGCCATAAAAACAACCCGAGGGGTACACCATACTCTGGTAGATGCCACTAGAGAGTTAAAATCACATCGAACCCTTATGTTCTCAAAGTATCGTGGGCAATATGGCGAGCTGTCGGACACAAAAATACGAGACTAAAGTAAAGGCGATGAGCTAAAGTAAAAGAAGCACATGCAAGGATGTAAAAAATCTAAGATTTAAGAAGGATTTAACAGAAGAGGATTTGCAAGCTTCACAACTAGTCTGGCCGTCTCTTCAAGAGATTAACTAAAAACACAAGTTTTTTTTAACTGAAAGTAAGGAGCGACATTAAAACTTAAAACGAACAGAAATTATCCCGTATATGAAAGGGGCTGTCCTCTCCTCAACGCCTCGCTCTTTACGCTAAAGTTTGATACTGTCTCACAACTTTATTTTTTAAAACAATAAAAAACTTTAGCGTAAAGAGCGAGACGTTGAGGAGGGGACAGCCCCTTTCATATACGGAATAATTTCTGTTCGTTTTAAAATTTAATGTCGCTCCTTACTTTCAGTTAAAAAAAAACTTGTTTTTTTGGTTAATTTCTGAACGTTTTTGAATTAATGCAGCTTTGATTTTGGCTCACCGTACATAAATAATTAAAACGAAATTCGTATATTAATTTTCCTTTTTTTGGCTAATTGGCTTTCTCGAAATTTTGTTCAGACGTAACTTACGAATTAACTTACGTAACGAATTTCTATATTCGTATGTTTTTATTTCGTATATTAGGGAGTATTGACTAGGGGGCGAACCCCTTATATACGTAGTAAATTCTGTTTGTTTTAAGTTATAATGTTGCTCTTTACTTTCAGTTGAAAAACTTAGTTTTTTTATTTAATTTCTGATCGTTTTTCAAATAATCCTGGGAAATCCGGTGCCCCCTTCATAGAAATGTCCCTTCCCCCAAGAAAACATCCTCCATGGAAGGATCCCCGTAACCCCTTCCTCCGACACCCCTTTCCCCATCATAAAAAGATCCCTCCTGAAACGTCTTTATACTTCCCATTAACCTATACTATATGTAAACAATGGGCAAAGTTCATAACTTCCTCGGGAACTGTGGGGGTTAAGTCATCCTCAAAGACATATTAATTAGATTTTCCACTATGCTGAACAAAATGACTATCCCAAAATTTTGATTGGGTGACTTCGGGAAAAAATGAGCGTGGGAGGGGGCCAAGTTGCCCTCCAATTTTTTTTGGTCACTTAAAAAGGGCACTAGAAGTTTTAATTTCCGTTCGATTGAGCCCTCTCACGATATCCTAGGACTACTGGATCGATACGATCACCTTTGGGAAAATAAAAAAAAAAACAACTAACAAAAAAAAAAAATATATACTCGCATCCGTGATCTTTCTTCTGACAAAAAACACAAAATTCCACATTTTTGCAGATAGGAGCTTAAAACTTCCGCAGAAGGGTTTTCTGATACGCTGAATCTGATGGTGTGATTTTTATTAAAGTTCTATGACTTTTTGGGGTGTTTCTCCCTTTTTTCGAAAATAATACAAATTTTCTCAGGCGCGTAACTTTTGATGGGTAAAACTAAACTTAATGAAACTTATATATTTCAAATCAGCATAAAAATATGATTCTATTGATGTATCTATGGATATCAAAATTCTGGTTTTTAGAGTTTCGGTTACTATTGATCCGGGTCGTTCGTTCGTTACCACGTTACTTACAGTTCGTTATCACGAGCTGTATGATTAATTAAAAAAACTTTCTCCACAAAATAAGTTTTTCAAAGAAAACAAAAAAACTCCATTAAACAAAAAAATAATCTACCAAGCGTGAAACTACCACAAATCAGCATCGATAAATAAATGAAACCCAAAACGAACAGAAATTACAATAAATAACCGAGTCAAACTCAAAACGAGCAGAAATTAACATAAGTTGGGAGCAAAACCCTTATGCCTTCTCAAGACAAGAACAAAATTTGCACTTTACTGACAAAATATAAATGTTTTTACTTTTATAACTTTAATAAATCAAATAATATCAACAATTTGATTACTAAATATCAGTATATGTATATTGAACTGACAATGCACATTCATTTGTATTTTTTTATGCTGAACAAAATAGATATCTTAAAATTTTGATTGGATGTATTTGGGGGAATGATGGGCGCGGGGGGGGGGGGCTAGTTGCCCTCCAATCACTTTCGACTATTAAAAATGGCACTAGTCTTTTGAATTTCCAATCGAATGAGCCCCTTTTGAAGTTTCTACGACAACTCCTTCTATAAAAACCTTATATGCCCCCAGGGCATAACTTAAAACCCTTGTCCTGAAGGTTGTGGGGGAGTGTCCTCCTCAAAAAATATTTTCTATCTGGAAATCAACTAGCCTACGCTGAACAAAATGGCTATCACAAAATTTTGATTGGATGTGTTTGGGGGAATGATGGGTGTGGGGGGGGG
>JAQQPU010003490.1:38831-53258 GCA_029168905.1 Artemia sp. Kazakhstan ARC1039 | reverse complement strand
CAGAAATTAACATGAGTAGGGCTCAAAACCCCTATGCCTTCCCAAGAGTAGAACATAATTTGCACTTTATTGAAAAATATAAATGTTTTATTTTTTTAACTTTAATTAATCATATAATATTACAATTTTGATTACTAAAATATCAGTATATGTATATTAAACTGACAATGCATATTCATTTGAATTTTTCCAGTAAAGTGCAAATTATGTTCTGGCCTTGGGAAGGCATAGGGGTTTTGAGCCCTACTCATGTTAATTTCTGCTCGTTTTGAGTTTGACTCGGTTATTTATTGCAATTTCTGTTCGTTTTGGGTTTCACTTATTTATCAATGCTGATTTGTGGTAGTTTTACGCTTGGTAGATTATATGATTTTATTTTTGCTCATTTTGGTTTAATGGAGTTATTTACTTTTCTTTGAAAAACTTAATTTGTGGAAAAAGTCTTTTTTAATTAATCTCTATATAAGCCGCTTTCACCAGAGAGTGATCCAGCAAACGTGTTACCTGGAGCCAAGAGTTGATCACTTGGATGGCCCTAATATGGCGTAGATCCCTTGGGCCTAGGTCACATTTGAGTACCAATCTATTAAAATTATTTTGGAGGCCTATAACTTTTAAAATACACAAACTGAAGAGATTACTGTTGTTTGACTACAGCAGTCCCCCACAACTCGCAACCATAATGAGCAACAGGTAGGACTTTGGTCGTAAATAGATACTTGTGCATCTTCATGTTTTTATTCCCATGATACATTTTTGCAGAAGCAGAGCACATGCCGCTGCCTTACCGCATGAAATCATCATTTTAATATGCTCGGTCCTATTCCCACTTGCTGTAACCACAAATCCCAAATATTTATACTGGGGGGGGGGACACTTTTATTGGCTGGCCTTTATGGGTAAAAGAATAATCCTGAAGTCCATTGGGCTTCTTACTTTGGAAGATGACAATCTCTGTCTTAGATGCATTTAGTTTTAACTTCTTCGAATCTAGGTAAGCTTCGGTTAAATTGAGGAGAGCTTGGAGTTCCTCAGCTGACTTGGCCACTAAAGCTGCGTCGTCAACGAACAGCAAACACGAAAATACAACATTCGCTAGTGATACTACTGGGGCCCATTTCTTTTCAAGGAACTCTGCAAAATCATTAATATACAGAGTAAAAAGTTTTGGTGACAGCGTACATCCTTGACAAACTCCTCTGAATGTTCCAAAAGGTATAGATACGCCCTGCCTAACAATAATAACAACAGATAAAGTTATCTCCTACATATGAATTAATAACTTAATAAACTGTCTAGGTAGGCCTATCTTAACAAGATAACAAAATTAAATAAGCCTATCAATTCTATCGAATGCCTTTTCAATGTCTAAAAAGGCAACATACAGTTTACCTTTTCCCCTACAGTATTTTCCAATGAGGGTCTGGAGTATAAACACACGGTCTATAATTGAATAGCCCTGTCGACATTCTCCTTGTGTTTCACAAATAGTATTTTGCTTGTCCAGCCAGCACCCTAATCTAACATCTGGAACCCTTTCCAAAAACTTACTAACTGTTGGCACAAGACTAATGGGGCGATAGTTACTGTATCAGAAGGTCGCCATTTTTATATAACGGGATTATCATCGAAGTATTCCATGCTGCTGGCTAACTACACGTCAACGGGACCATATTAAATAAAATAAAAAAAAAATTGGTAACAGGGGGCCAATTAATTTCTTTTGCATTGTTGAAGGGATTCCATCGATACCCGGAGACGATCCTCCATGGTGGCTCTTTATGCTTTCTTTCAATTCACTCTCAGATATCTCCTGTATGAGCTGGTAAGAATGCTCTGGGAGCGGAAATTCGCTGACCAATATACTTGTGGAAATTCGCGGAAATACACTTGTGGGTAGATGGATTCCTGGCCAGCTAAATCTCTATGGTACTCCAGATTTTCAAAATAGGTCGGTCAAGATTCAGCTTCAGGGATAACTTTTGACTGGTCACGTGGTACACGTAAATTCTTCCAGAATTCCTTCATTCTGGCCGATCTATAAGCTTAGAAACACTTCTCTTGTTCTTTAATTTCATATAATGCTTTCTTCCTCTTTACTAAACCATTATTTTCTTTTCTAGCTAATCTAAATGTTGCAAGAGCTTCTTGTCGTTGCTCTGGGCTATTAGCCTTTTTGCCATATCAACTAAACTAAATAGGCAAACCTTACTGAGTTTATACTCATTATCAAAAGGGCTCGTTTTCGACGGTATTAGTTTCAGAACCTGGCCAACTTCCTCATGGAGGAGTTGCGACAGGGAGACCGTAATTATTTCAGGGTCCGAAGAAAGCTTACTTAAATCCTTTAGCTTATCCAAAATTTCTTCCGAGCAAAACCGATCTTTCAGTGTTTTCGTTTCTTCAACAGTCCAGTCATGTCATACCGCCTTGTCGCTAGAGTATGGGATATAAAGCTAGGCTGGGGGAAGAAAGGAATATTAAATACCCTGGAAAGTTGGAAAGAAAGTTTTATCGGAAAATGGTCTGAACCCAGCACATGGAGAACCTCAAAATCAACAACGCAGGCAGCGAACACCACACCCACCAAAGTGTAATCAAGAACACTTGGGTTAGGCCCCGAGAAGCAAGTGTACTCACCTCTACTTCCGTCTTTACCAAATCTTCCATTACAAATTGCCAGGCCATTTTATTCACAATATGCCAATAATAATTTCTGGATAATCAATAATATCAATAATCGATAATTCAATAATCAATAATAATATTAATTTCTCGGCCTAACAATTTCATTTCTACAGTTCAAGGAAAGGTAGTTTTTAGAATTTACTTCGTATTACGCTCGATTGTTGGGACCCCTGTTCTTGAACCATTATCTTCTTATTTTATTTGTTTTATTTTTTCAAACACACCAATTCCCCATATTCTGAATCAACTTCAACCTAAGAAACTGATATTTGTGGAACAATTAGGTCAGCCAAACTTTAGATATTAGTTGTCAATATTTGTTTAGTCAGGATGGCAAAGAAACATTCCCTCTCACAGTTTTTTTTCCGGTTCAAACTCTCATTTCTTGTACAGGTATTTTTCATATTCAGATTGATGTATATGAGTGTGATTTTAACTGGTATGATACTAAGCATGAAATGTGTACCTCATATGACTTTCTCTGTGAAAGAACCACAAGAAATACATCCTGTTCAGATTCAATTCGATAAAAACTACCGCATTTATTTATTTTTTTCTAAGAAACCTTCAAATCAATTATAATGCTTTTAAACCACCCTGCTTTTTTTTAATGTCTGGATATGTTTTTAATGTCTATTTACCCAGGGGAGGGGGAAAAAGTGGGCTATTGGCGTTAAAAGATGCTGCATATATAGATAATGACAATAACAATTACAGTCTTAATCCTTCTGACCCTTTCTAACAAATATTCGATAATTTAGTCTCCAACACATATTTCTTAAAAGTATATTTCTCAGTATATATTGTGTAACTGACAAAAACAAACCTTTAAATTATTAAATATTTGTAGCATGTCCTATTTTAGACTAAAAATTCCTGAGTTTTAATAAAAATTGCTCGTTCCCAGATTGCATATTGTAGATTTAGTGGTGTTTAAGTTTATCAGAATTCATGAATGGTTTTTAAGTAGAATATAAGGTCAAGAGATTAAATATAGATTAATTTCGTTCTCAGTGACGGGAAAAGTTCTGAGCTTAGCTATGTTAAAGTCTTTCCCACTAGAATGATTAAGAAACAAAGGAAAAATACATTCATGAGAGATTAATTAGGAGCTCGAAATAATTGATAGAGATGAAGTAATAGTATTTGGGTAAAAATGTAGACTATATCATTACACCATTGACAAAGAATATTATCGACTATATTTATAAAGGGTTTTACTCTTACTCCAAGCATTTATGAAAAAAAAGTATCATTACAAAACATTTTTTCCTTTTCAAATTAGGAAGACAATTATATGAAGACAATTATCACGAGCTGCATTTGTCGTTTTGGTATTAAAAAAAAAGAAGAACTAAAAACGAAAACTAAATAAAAATAAAGAAAAACAAGGAGTGATACATTACTTCCCATGTATTTAATTTTCCTGGCATCAGACGAATCAGCTGATCATGGGCTATTCAATATAGTCCGGGCACCAGGTGTTGAAAATACGAAACGACGGAATGGGACAGGTGCAAGAATTAGCCTACCCCCGCCCCCTAAATCGACCCTGCTGACTCGAAAAATACCAACGGCACTTGCTTGCGAGGGATGGAACACACCGAAACTTGACATGTTACTATATTTTGGCGTTTCATGCAAGAAAATGCATCTTCAACAAAGTTTGAGGTGCAGTTTCCCGTTTAAATACGAAGTAGAAATGCCTAAAGGCCATAAAATGTCTTCATAACAAACTAACACGATTTGGTAAAAATCTATCTGCACATGGACATTTTGACCACAAGCTATACACATTCAATATGGCGAAGCTTTCTGAATAGTAGTTGACCAAGCAGGAAGGGTTGATTTAATGAGTACTATGCATCTGTCCTTCATCTCCCATCCAAAATCAAGCGGAGAAAGGTACGAAGGGCGAGGTATAAGGGCCTGCAGCATGATGGACCGCTGGTAAATGCACCTTTTCACATGTAAGGCAAAGAATTCGTCGGTTGGAGGCAGGCTCTTCAGAGCTTTCCGGCGAGGGAACAAGTAAACGCGGAGGTTATTCAAACACAAAAATTTCTCTGATTTACTGTATGAGGCGATCAAAATCTCGCAACACAGCTTCATAATATCTTCCTCAAGCTCAACTACTCTGTCAATTTGTCCCAAAATCTGTTCAGTAACAGCAGATGTTCGAGGTAACCACGGCACAGCTGCTCAAAGGATCGTTTTCTTTCCTTTGGAGAAAATGAAGCTCACAGTATCACATCCAGTGAAACAGTGCAAAAATGCAATTGAATTCACTAGAGACGGCGGGAGTCTATTTGCAAGTTCAGTGATCGAAATGGCTTTGTCCTCTAAACGAACCAAAGCATTAGGGGCGGCATGGCTTTGCTTTTCAATCGTCTTAAAAGACAGAAGCAAGATGACCACAAAATATGTGTCATTTGCGTCCACGATTACATCCGTGCACCCCGTCTTGGCACATAATTCTGTGTAAAGAGTGACACGGGTATCCGCTTATTCATATATGCTGCTCAGTTCATTGGCAAATCTCTCACAGTTTACAGTCTGGTTACCTGGAAGCAGCTGAACTACTCCAGTTCTATCTGTAAATCCTCCTAATAGGTACACTGCAAAAGCAAGGACTTTTGCGGTCAGTACTGGTGCAAAGTCCAGAAATGTATTCTATAAGCTTTGCTTTACTTTGGATATCAAGCATGATAAAGTCCCAGCTGTCGAGAACTATACTCGGTCGAATTGAAAAGGATTTTCCAGGCCTGTTTCCACGCCGTTCATGGCAACCACTACTGTCTTTCAAAGAAACGACTTCACAACCCTCAATGTTTTTAAATAGTCCATCATAACGGTCTGCTGCAACATGCAGCTAGTTGTTTGTTTGGGAAGTTTCCCTAGGAGATTCGTAAGAGTCTTTTTAACAAAGTCTACTAAAATCAATCTTAGAAATTATTATTTGTTTTTTGTTTATTTTCTATTAAACAGACTAGGTGAATGATCCGAATTAGCGTTTTCTTTCATGAAGTGCCTAAAAAGTTCTGGGATTTACCTCTAGTTCATCCATTTTTTTGTATTTCTTTCTCAGAAAACAAGGAAAGAAAATTGTAAGGAACGAAAATATAAGGAAAGAAAATAACCTTAGAAATCAATGCTATGCCATGAAGCACCAAGAATTTTCTGATGATCATTAAGGACAGTCAGTTTCACAATAGGATAGAATTTTCAGATCTAGGATTTCTGAGCTGTCATTTCCGTCTTTTAAGTAACTAAAAGTAAATGTCAGTATGCCACGAAGTAGCAGAATTTTTATTTACCATTACGAAGTATCTTTTTTCCTTGGAGTTTTCTTTTTCATACTTTTTTGTGATTAAAAAACCTTAAATTAGCCTGATATTAAAAAATGATTAGCTAAATAAACAAGTTAAATCACAACCAAATTTGATGGAACTACAAGATCTACCAAATTTGGCTATTAACAGGAACCAAATCAACACGCTAAATCACCAAATTTGGAAATGGTGGAAAATAAATAACAAATAAGTAACAATTTGAAGAAAGATTTACTGAATGATCAAAAAATTAGGGGTAACACACCTCTCCTCACCCCGGGATGCTGCTGCTCGCATCACCACCCATTAGTTTGCAGTAGGAGTTCATTGTCCCTAAAGACTGCCCATTCAAGCTTCCCAGAGCTGTCACTGTGGGAATGGATTTTCATTACGGTACAGGAAAGCCCTTGCAGGATTACATGCTGAATTTGTGGAACATCATAACATATGGCAATATTGTTGGCCCAGAGAATCGGAAACTAGTAAGACTGGAAACTCTAAGCTGCATGAAAAAAAAAATCAGGGAAGCTATCTAGCTATATCTAAACTAAAAAATACCGTCCTTTTTATAGCTCTAAATAAATACTACCAGTGTATCTATATTCCACTTACTATATCTTAAAAACTATCAATTATCAAAGCTTAGCTAAAAAATATTTGCAGCATTATGCACTACCACCAAATTACCCACAATTGTATTTGTCAATAATATGTCTGCTCGCAATTTGGTTAATTTGGAATATAGGACCCTGATGAGATAGCTAAGAAATAAAAACCATTCAATTCAGTCTGTTCTCTTGATTCGGTCTTGAATTGATACTAAAACAACAGCAGTCAAAACGACACAAAGGATAACAGCAGGGTTGCCACCAGACCAAAAATTTCGTAACGTCCAAACACTTAAAAGCGTAACTATTTCGCAACTTTTGGTAGGAAAGTCTCTTTTCATTGCAGGGTGCCTTAATTTTGCTATTAAGAGTGGTACTTAAAGGGGGAGGGGACATTTTTTGCTTGTGTAATTTGAAAAATAATTTTTTTCGTAATCTCATTAAAAATATTCCCCCCAACTTTTTAAAGATGCCTAAAAAGTATACAATAATAACAATTCATGCTTCTTTACCTCCAGGAAATTCCTATTTATTCAATTGTAAGTGCTGCTTTCAGTTTACCTGCACAACAGAAAGACCCCCCTCCCCTCGATGCATGTATATAACTCTAGGCTACTATTTTGCTTATTTTGTTGTTGTTGTTGTTTTTAATTGCCATTATTGGTGTTCTAAACCGAAAGTTGATGAGTAATAGGTACAAAATAAAAGGCAAATCTATAAACATAGGACAATTTACAGTTTTTCAGAAAAGAAGATAACCAACTAGATTTTTTTTCTTAAATTTCAATAAAAATGATCTTAATAAATTCAGCTGCTTAAAAAAAAAATCATTTTAATCGCTCCCTTCCCGTCTAATATTTTAGATTGGCTCGGTCCTAGTCTCACCTTCTCAAGATTCAAATTTGCATCGCTCCAACATGAAGATTTGAGCAATTCCGAGTGACAGAGTTTTTTTTTTTTTTTTATCGAAAAAAAAATTTCAATTGTTGTCTTCAGTTCTTATACGAAACAGCAGTTATTTTACATAAAATGCCTTTTTCGTTTGTAATTCGAATCGTAACTCCCAACCAAACGAAAGCAAGAAATAAAAAAAAGACTTCACACAACTCAACACCAAGAATGTTATCCTAAAGCTGTATTGATGGGTCTCACAGGTCCAGGCACAGGTCCAGGACCTGTCTGGACCAGACAGGTCCAGGCAAAAATACAAATAATTTTTAGGAGAGGAGGTCAAACAATAAAAAAAAAACTCATTTTCAAATTGAGCTAAAAGGTAGAGAATTATTTTTTTTCTGAAGAATATATGAATATAATCGAACATGAGGGACACAAAAAACATTGGGTTTTACATAACATAAACACCAAATTTTTCTAGGTTTTAAATGCATAAACGGAAAAAGTCGATGACTTGAGGAAAACAAATAAAAAAGATCAAATTATGCAAAAACGAATCGATTTTTTGCCCCGATTTTCACTTATATTTATAGATTCTGTAAAAAAAATATTCTCAATATTTTAATTTCCAAAAAAAAAAAATATAATATCTCATCCAAGATCACTACCAAAGTTAACACAGTCTCGGGACAGGGGCCGATCGGGGATTTTTTTTAGGGGGGCCCTCGCCCTGAATCCGCCGCTGCCTCGGGAAATGTTCTTGCCGTTGTGCTATGCTGATAAAAGTGGGAAGTAATTGAACGTTCGGAAGTGGTTGAAGAATAGTTCACAAATTAAAAAAAAATTGTGTGACAAAGAAATAAATGGCAGATGGAACAAAAAGATCAGTGAGTTAATAAAAACGAACTGGAAATGACTTAAATAAAAAAATAGGGGGATAATAAAAAACTATAATTTAATAAGGAAATGCCGAGAAATTCGAAGAAATTTCATTATTAGGGGTATGAGGCCCCAGTCCAGCCTGCGTGGTCCCTATGAATCAGTTTTTAAGTAAACTGTAAGCCTACTCTATACAAATACAAGACTGTTTATCTTCTTTATAAAAATGGGCATTAGTCTAGTGATCTTTTTCTAAAGCGAAATATTTAGTGATTGTCCTTTCTGAAGAAAACATGCTAACACACAAGCAGTACCATTAAATTCTTTAGTTTATACTATTTCCAAATATCATGGTGCCTATTCTGAAAACACACCCACCCCCTGATGGTCCGTGTTATAGCCCTAGGAATATATTAAAAAAAATCATCCAATAAAATTGTTACTTTACAATATGAAAGAACACGAAAGAATATGAAACAGTTCGTGGTAACGAACTGCAAGTAGGCCTAAGGACCGACCCGGCTCAATAGTAACCGAAACTCTAAAAACAGGAATTTTGATACTCATAGATACATCAATAGAATCAGATTTTTATGCTGCTTTCAAATATAGACATTTCATTAAATGTAGTTATACCCATCAAAAGTTACGCGCCTGAGAATTTTTGCCTTATTTTCGAAAAAGGGGGAAACACACCCAAAAAATCATAGAACTTTAATGAAAATCACACCATCGGATTCACCGTATCAGAAAAACCTACTGCGGAGGTTTCAAGCTGTGGAATCTGCAAAAATGTGGAATTTTGTATTTTTTTTTTGTCAGAAGAAAGATCACGGATGCGTGTTTATTTGTTTGTTTTTGTTTGTTTGTTTTTTTTTATTTTCCCAGGGGTGATCGTATCGATCCAGTAGTCCTAGAATATCGTAAGAGGGCTCATTTGAACGGAAATTAAAAGTTCTTATGCCTTTTTAAGTGACCAAAAAAATTGGAGGGCAACTTGGCCCCCTTCCACGCTCATTTTTTTTTCCAGAGTCATTCAATCAAAATTTTCTGATAGCCATTTTGTTCAGCATAATCGAAAATCTAATAAATATGTCTTTGAGGATGACTTAATCCCCCACAGTTCCCGGGGGAAGGGCTGGAAGTTATGAACTTTGCCCATTGTTTACATATAATAATAATAATAATAATAATATATTGAAAACCCGTCGTATACAATACATGTACAATGACAGAGTATACAAAAATGCGAAAAGAAGAAACAAAAAGAAAATATCATAAAAAAAAACAACAAAAGCAACAACTTCTTAAATAGCATACAAAATAGTACGAAAAGAGGAAACAGAAAGATAACATACTTAAAGATTACAACAGAAACAACAACTTCTTCGAAAATAGCAACAAGGACAACAACTTCTGAAAGGAGAAGAAAAAAAAAGAAAAAAAAAGGAAACAAGAGGGAAAATTAAACAAGCAAACTTGCCCACTCGTGCTTTAGAATTGCTGGTTTTGTTTTTTACCGGCTAATAAGTGTCTCAACAGCTAGATTTGGGTCCGCTAGGTTGTAGCGCCGAATCAGAAAACTATTTTTTGTCCAAGGTGGTAATTTTAGTAGGTACTTGGCAAAACGGAAAAATAAAGAGCGGATTTTAGACTTTTCACGGTTTGCCAATAATTTCCAGAAAGGGGTCACATACAATATATGTGGCAGAGCGGTAGCGTTGTAAATACTTGCCAGTAGTGGACGGTTAAATCTCAGAGTGGATTTAACGATGAAAGCATAGGAGCTGTAAATTCACCGTTCAAGATGTGAGATCAGGAGGAATCGGGTATGCTGTAATGAGGTACCTATTGGTAGCCCCAGATATACTATTTTATCAAATGGTTTTACTGAGCAATCACCTAGTGTGATACTAGTAGGAGGGTCATTCTTCCAATTGTAAAGCAAGATTTCCGACTTCTGGGAGTTAAATCTCAGACCGACTTTCTCGTAATTGGACTGCAGACATGAGAATATTTGTGAAAGGAGGTTAGGCTTCCGGCTGAGATTCAGCGTGTCATCAGCATAGCATACTAGGGAGATGTTAATGGAACTGAGTTTGCATGATGAAGGACAGCTGTCTTGGGGCTCAATAATGTAGTTGTTGAAGAAATTGGGGGATAAAACTGCCCCCTGACGGGCACCTTTACGGACTGGTATCAAAGCTGACCATGGGGCTGGCGGAAGGCCTTTATCGCGAGGGAGCTTGAGTCGCACGCGAAGGCGAGAGTAAAGATCGCGGAAAGCCCGGATGATATTTGAGTTCACTCCTCTTTTAACTGAGTTTAGCAACATAAGTGCATGAATCAATGAATTAAACACTCTCTGCAGGTCTAAGCCCCCGATCGCTAGGCTTTCCCCTGATTTGTGTGCATCCAGGAGTGCATATGCAACGACATGGAGCGCTTCAGCACAACCAATACCGCGTTGGAAACCAAATTGTCTTGGTGGACTGCAACACAGTTTCTCAAACTCATCTACGAATAAAACTTCAAATAACTTGCAAAGAGAAGTAGCAATCATGATTGGACGGAAAGAGGAGCTTTGCCTGGCAACTTTTCCTTTTTTAGGAACTGGCGTAAGATCTTCAATTGAGAAAGTGGTTGGGACAATACCCTGAATGAGGATAATCTGCATCAGGAGAGTTACATGACTAAGTAGAGCGGGCCCACCACTTTTTAGATGGTGTACGCTGATCCCGTCAATCTCGAAAGATTTTTTAGGTTTTAAATGAGAGATGGCCTTGCATACAGCTCCCTCTGTTACAACATAATCACCCTGAGGACAACTATCTAAGATGTCGTCCAACTCAGCTTCGTATCTTTCGTTGAGGGCTGGGTCAGGAGGCAAAAATTCTGACCCATAGTATGCGTACCATTCAGAATCATGGATAGCAGATGCGGACAAAGACTCATCGCTTTTAGAAGACAGAAAACGCCAAAGGAGAGAAGGATTAATTTTGGCCCGTGTAGATTCGATATCAATCATCTTTTTTCTGTCAGCTTTAAGCTCCTTCGCGAATTTTCTTTTTGTGAGCAGGCGGATTGAATTGACTACCCTCAAACGGGGTCGTCGACAAGAAACCCAAAGTTGAAGCCAAAATTTAGACTTAGAATGGGTAAGCACTAACTCTGGATTTTCAGACCAGCCAGGAAGGGTAGGATGACGGGGTCTACTTAGAGGGACGGCAGCTTTTTCAGCACAGCGAAGGGTATGTCAATTTCTGCGCAATAAATATCGACTGATAGTTGTGTTTCCTCCTTTGAAAGAGCAGTTAATCTAGAGAAAAGATGGAAAGGGACACGGATCTTACTAAGGACTCTGGCGGCTTCTTCTTGAAATAAAACAGGGTTAATTTTACGCCAATCACGGCGAGACCTAGGAGGTGTTTTCGAAGTTGTTTGCGTTTGTGTATCTGAGCTGTGGCAAGGAATCTCGGCTGAAAACTGTATTGGTAAGTGATCAGATAGCTGAAAATCAAGCACAACCTTGACAGGCAAAATCCTGAGATTTGCGGACGCAAAGACGTGATCGAGATCTGATGTAGACATTGAGGTGTGTACGTGTGTATAATTTAAATCTTTGCACTTGAGATCAAACTGGTCTCCAAAAATACTAAGCAACAACGTAGAACGTAAAGACCTAGATATGAGCGGTTCATTCAAATCGCAATTGAAGACACCAACTAATATGCATTGAAGGCTTAAGGATCTAATACGGTTAATACACTGGCCGAGTTTATCACCAGAATAAGTAAAAGCACACTCCAAACGCTCATCATGGTAATTTGTAGGCAAATATACATTAATAAAAACACAACCCTCAACACGAATCGCCAGAAAATTATCATTGACTTCAAATACACTAGATCTTAGAGTCGAACGAACGAAAAAGGCAATACCATTGGAGGGTCGCCCTTTTCCACTTAGCTGCTTCGCTGAAACTGAATAAACCTCTACTGAACTAATAAAAACTAAGAATACTTTTACTGCGGCTTGTGACGAAATGTTCTTGTAAACAGATAACTTCATTTTGGTCAAACACAACATCTAAGATCGGAATTTTATTCGCGAACGAGCCATTAATGTTCCACGATATTTAACTGCAGAAGCTTCAGATGTCATTTATTTTGTGGATTACTGTTTGAGGGACATTTTACACTGTAACACGTGTGACTGCCGATTTTGTATTCAACGCAGAATGTCGGCTGTCTGCATCATTCATCTCGCGTAGAACGATGTTCATTTGAGGCACATCTAGAGCATAAAGGTTCAGTCAAACACTGGGAAGCGAGGTGATCGATTTTGTGACAGTTATAGCATCCTCTTGGCAAGAACTAAAACGGATCAGCAGGTAGACGCTCGTAGCCGATAATCACCAAAACACTCAAAAATTGTTGGAGCTCACTGATAGTGTCAAAATACACTTTTAAAGAACGGGATTTTCCGCATTGTTCAGTCTTCGTACTATTCGGGATTAGATTTTTTAGTCCTTCACAGTTTTTATCCTCAGGGACATTTCGAAGCACAGTTATGTTCAGGGGTTCTCGAACAGTAATTTTGAGATCAGGCTTGGAAGATTTCACTTTCTCAACGATTTTCGCTGCTGCAGCTTTCGACCTGACCACAAGCTTCCATTTGTTTGTAGATTTGCGAAATTCGCTAATGTCATTTGCATTTTTACATAAACTGTCTATGAAAGCTTTCCGGTCGTTTGGGCCATTGAGCTCCTTTGGGGGGTTTTTCAAGACAACAGGATAGGAAGAATCTTTGGACTTGGACGTTTCAGGTGCACTACGACTGCTTGTGAAAATACTGAACGCTGGAGCGGACTGGGTAGCTAAAAAATTATCAAGCTTCCGAGAGAGTTCATTTACTTTGGCAGTAACTGTTGCATTCACCGCATCTCCTATGACCGGAACCGAGAAGGGGTTAAAGATGACAAATTTTGGAATGCTCACATTATTTTTCGCAGCTGCAACTATAAGTTTGCACACTTCAATGATATTGTCTTCATCTCTAGAGTAGGTCACAAGACGATTCGTAATATTCAACTCAGTATGAAAGATTCGCTTTGCCTTTATAACATCTTCATGTGTATAGAAAGCATCACACGATTTTACGATACAGTCCAATTTTATTCCATCTGTAAGTGCTCTCGTAACACAATTCAGTAACGGATTCAAAATAATTTTTTCACTTTCAGCCATCGTATGTCCAAGCGTAATCAAATCTCAATGTAAAGTCACAAAACAAAGACTTACCCGCAAGGGGGGCTTTTTTAAGTCCCCTCACTTTCCAATAAACGCCTTCTAATTATCCAAATGAAACAGTACAAATATTTCAATCACACAGCCTGACAGTCAATATAACCAAAAACCGGTTTTTTCAACAGATAATCCTCTCAGAAAATAAGAGGTGTTAACTGCATGAATGATTGACCTTGACATGGTATTCCTCATTAACATAGTATTGGTTAATGGGAAGTATAAAGACGTTTCAGGAGGGATTTTTTTCTGATGGGGGGGGGTTGTCGGAGGAGGGGGTTACGGGGGAGAATCCTTCCATGGAGGATGTTTCCTTGGGGGAAGGGATATTTCTATGAAGGGGGCGCCGGGTTTCCCAGCATTATTTAAAAAACGATCAAAAATTAAATATAAAAAAAACTAGTTTTTTCAACTGAAAGTAAGGAGCAACATTAAAACTTAAAACAAACAGAAATTATTACGTATATGAGGGAGTTCGCCCCCTAGTCAATACCTCGCCCTTTTCGCTAAAGTTTTTTTATTACTTTCAAAAGAGCTGTCTATTCTAATTAACCGGCCTTTGTGTTCAGGGGTTTGTGATTCGTACAAAATTCGAACTTTAGAGTAAAGAGCGAGGTATCAACTAGGCGGAAAACTCCCTAATATACGTAATAAAACTTACGAATATAGAAGTTCGTTACATAAGTTAATTCGTAAGTTACGTCAGAACAAAATTTCGAG
>JAQQPU010003490.1:0-33831 GCA_029168905.1 Artemia sp. Kazakhstan ARC1039 | reverse complement strand
TTTTTTTTTGTGTTTCTGAACCAACAATTTCAGAAATTTTAGTCATATATAACATGTGACATTATAGATTTATTTTTTTCAAGTCAAGGGGTTATCTCACTTCTATAAGGGAAGAGGAAGTGAACCGAACATTTTGTTTTCAAAATATTCGAACAAATGCCCAAAGAAACCCTCGGACAAAGCCGCCCCACCTATCCAACGTTATACGCCGGAGACCAAGCAGGAATCGGAACAATTTGACAGTGGAGGAAAAAACAACGCAAAAAAAAGCGACAAGTGGTGACGGGCACCTACTTAGAAGAAATTGCTGAAATTGCAAAAAAACGGACATCAGCATGTTAGTAACTGTACACAAATTTACAAATTTACCAGAATATTTTGCAGAAAACAAAATATATTTCTGTTGATAGTTTCAATTTGTTGTCTATTAGGTCAAAACAGCTTCTTCGGGTTTGACTCAATGGGAGAGTTAAGTCATTTAGGACCTTTCACAAGTGAAAAGGTCATTGTTAGGTCATTTTAGCAGTACAACAAATTAAAATTTACCAGTTTTATGTGATTCTTGCAATTTGGGAGGATTCAAAGTGGCAACCCAGGAAGGGGGTCGCCAAAGACATTTTGTTTAATATTTTAAGTATTCATTTCAATATTGTTGTAAAGGAACATTTGAATTTCCTTAACTTGTATAAATTAAATTATCAGTCCTCAATTAGAGCTTCATACAAATAGGAGTAGAGGAATTTGCCGAAGAACATTCAATGTTTGTATTAATTATGCTCCAAAAATTTTTCCTATGAAAATGTGCATATTATTTTGCGTATCTAAAAAAAGAAAAAAGTCAGTAAGAAGATCAGAATACTTTCTCATTTTGGATATTCCTCCCTATAGTCTGAAAAATATAAATGGATTGTCAATTAAAAGCTTCGATACTAAAATCTAAGCAACTGTAAAAGCTTGAGCTAATCGACAAAGGAACTCCAAAAGAAGAGAAAAAAGCAATAAGGAAGAAAAGTGCCTTTAAAATAGTGGAAGAAAAGGTTAGAATATTATGAAAAAGTTGAAATGTTCCCTTAGGGCGTATGGGCGTAACTAGAAACTGTAGGAAAAGAGAACTATCCGTCGATGTACAGACTCAAAGAATGTACAATTGCAAAAGAATTTTATAAGAGGTTTTTTTAAATATCCTCCACCCCACCCATGCATAATCCTCACAGCAACCTGACTTTGAGGCCCTTAAAACTGCAGCAAGAATAAACAAAATTCATGGAGTATAGGCTAGAAATGCATCCAATATTATAATAATTGATCAAATTGAGTCGCACAGATGCCAGATTGGATTACTCAATGAAGCAAAGAACAGAGTAAAGCTACACAGAGGATAAATCAGTGGTTTTTATTATATTCCCCCAATGAATTGGTGAATAGGTTGTTGAAGACTTGATAAGCTTTTGGCTTTATAGTTTGTTCAACTTCATTGCAGCACTGAGTTCATCAAATCGGTTTCAGAAAAGAAAAGAGTAAGTTTGCAGTTCAACTCAATTCAACGTGTATTTTTTAATCATTTATGAGAAATAATCCTTATCTTAAAGAACTGGCTCATTAAAATACAGAGTATAGAGTCAATAAGTCTCAATGGCAGCAAACGAAAGAAAGAGATATTTGATTTAACTCTAGTGAAATATTTATTTTCAGGTTTCATGGGTTCGTCATAGAGACCTTCATGTCCTCACCGTGGGACATTTTACGTATACAACAGACGTTCGGTTTGGAGCGCATTATAGTCAATCAGCAGGTGACTGGAGTTTACAAATAAAATCAGTTCAACCAAGAGACTCTGGTCTGTACGACTGTCAAATTGGAACACAACCTCCAAAAAGCTTTTCTGTCAGACTACAAGTATACGGTAGGTGCTGTCAAATTGTATTATATTAAGGGAAAATCTTCACGACAGGTGCAAAGACGGAGTTTAAAACAGTTCGTGGTAACGAACTGTAAGTAATGAGCGATGCGGCTCAATAGTAACGGAAACTCTAAGAAACAGGGTCTTGATAACAATAGAGACATCAAAAGAATCGAATTTCAATGACTATTCAAAATATACAATATTCAAAGAGTTTATTGTCACCCACCAAATGTTACGATCCCGACAAGATTTGTTCAATTTTCGAAAAAGGGGGGAAACACCCCGAAAACTTCAATTGACTTTAATGAAAATCCCAACATCAGCATATCAGAAAACCATACTGTAGAGGTTTCAAGCTCCCATTTACAAAAATGAAGAATTTTGCATTTTTGCCAGAAGGATGATCTCGGATGCGTGTTTATTTTTTTTTTCCCCCAGGGGTGATCGTATCGAACGAGCGATCCTAGAGAGCCGGTACAGCGGTCATATAATTGGATGTCAAAAGTTATAGTGCCTTTTTTTAGTGACCGAAAACATTGGAGGGCACTTTTCCCCACTTTTTTCCCCAAAGTCTCCTGATGGAATTTTGAGATAGTTATTTTGTTCATCATAGTCGAAAAATCTAGTAACTCTGTCTTTGAGGATGACTTAACCCTCCACAGTCCTCAGAAAAGCGCTGCAAGCTATGAACTTCACCAATTGATTGCATATAGTATTGGTTATTGTGGGGTATACAGATACTTTTAGGGCGGGGTATTCTTCTGGTGGGGGAATTACGTAGGGGGATCTTTTCATGAAGGACTTTTCGTGGGGGAAGGGAATTTTCCATGAAGGAGGAGCTGGATTTCCAGGCATTATTTAAAATCGATCAGAAATCTTTTTAATGTATCTTTAAAAGAGCAAATTGCTTATCTTAAAATTCTTTTGAATTTAATTTATCTTTTTTTATTTATATTCTAAGGTCTACCATAAAAAAAAATTTCCTCGGATATCTGAATAAAATGGCTTAATTACTGATTTGTGCATCTACAAGAAATAAAAATCCATTGACATTTTAACAAGATGATGCCACTTCAAGCAATTAGATGCTGCTTATGTGGAAGAAGAAGAAGAAATCCGTGCTCATTTGTCACTTAAACAGAGGGGGAAATATTGTGAGACTAAGAAATAATCAGTTCTTTTTAGTTAGTTAAAAAAAATAGCCGGGAAGATTTAACTTTTTATTTAGAAATATAGATTAATTTAAAATAAGCTCTAGCATGATTTTTTAATTTTTAGATTATTAACTTTTATTTTTCAACTAAATTGAAAGCTTAATGGTCTTGTAACCAGGTTCATACAATTGTTTCCGTAGTTTCATATAGTATTTCCATCATTAGCCTTTGTCTTGTTGTCCTAGTGGTAGAAAAAAGTTTAGAACTGATAAATTTGGAAATCAAAGTCTTTGAACCCCTTGAAGGGTCCACAAACAACTCTTGAGGGGTCTACACACTACATAGCAAAGCATAAGTAGCCAAATAATGCTATATTTATGCATTTAGTGACTGCAACCTTAAGGAATGAATAGAAAATATTAAGGTCATTAGAAGGTCATTGAATTTAGCCCTCAGCTTGGGATCTTGGGAAGAAAATGTAAAATAAAACTACCGTAAAAAATGACATTAAGTAAAAATTACTATTACTTGTTATCTTGGAATTTTTTGCAAGTGAGTTTTGTAACCTGTAGTGAAAAAAGTTTGGTGACCTCGGCATTGTAGTGTAAAATCTAAAAATGCAGTTACCTGCAGTTACATCTAAGGAGCTGCTGCGTAGTTCTTTACTCCCAATCAGTTTCATCGCCTGTAGTAAATGTTTAAATACTGTCTTGTTTTCCCCCGACATTGTGCCTTAATATTAGCCTACCTTTCATAAAAGTATTGATTTTAAAGTGGTTGTGTGCAGGGTGAAATTCCTCAGCACCTCTGAAATTCAAGAATTTTACGGTAATTCCTATAATTCGTAATATATTTTACATGCTTTGCCTATGTTTTGTCTTTTTGCGTATATTTTGCCCTTTTCACATTTTTAATTACCTCGGATATGGATACGTGACTACATACTTGTTTTAAACCCCTCGTTTCTCTAAAACTAACACAAAACTGATTAAAAGAATCACATTAAATATATATTTCAATTACTTTTGCTTAAATATGAATATTCACAACTGTTAAATTCCCGTCAGCTCTGAAGGAAGGTCGCCTAAACGACATTATAGAAGCTGCTTGATTTAAAAACGCATAAAGGATTGTATAAAACAGTTTGTGAAAAAATTGAAAACAGGAAGGAAAATACCTGTTATAATATCTGTCACTGGTACGTAAGTTACTATTTTGTTCCAGTTTGTATATATATATAACGTAACTTAAAATAAAAGCGAAAACACTTTAAATCGATGAAAATTGGACTGAAAAAGGCTGATAAGGCCTTAGTGTTCCGTAGAGGTATTTAACCAATTTAGTTAAAACTTATACTTTAATCATAAAACATTGCATGAGGTGGACTGATGCTTGATCCAGAGAGATTGTCTAAATTAAAAAGTAAAATTCTGGAAGACCATGGGCTTAAAAATGTATCAGGCAACCACGTTTTTGAGTCCAGTACCAGAAACTGTAGTTTAAATTACACTATTTATTCCATGCAACAATGGCTTTTCAAATTACACGAGTAGACGAGACAGACCCAAAAAAGACATTAGAGACTACTGGTTTCGTTTTATAGTTCAGAGAGAGAAAGGTTTGACTCGAAAAAAATTGCAAGAGAAATTATTCTTTGACTATCGGATTCAGAGAAATGCACTGATTCCAAATCTGCAAAGTTTGCTCATATAGCTGCTTGAAAAGGATGTTTTTTTTATGTTGAGAATGATTTTGAGGGGTGAAGCTCGTGTTGCCTTACAAAGGCGTACAACAACAAAATTAATGTCTAGAATAGGGTATTAGATCACATTGATTCTCAAAATCTTCTTTATCGGAACTCACAACAAAAAATTAGGTTTTTTGAGGCTGAGGTTGATTTGAGGAGGTAAAATCCATTTTTCCATATAAAAGCGTACAACAACAAAATTGAAGTCTAGAATAGGGCACTAGATCACGATGATTATGAAAACCATCTTTATTTGAGGGTAAGGCTAAAAATTAGGTTTTTTGAGGCTGAGGCTGATTTCGAGGATGTGAAATTCGTATTTTCATATAGAGGGCACAGCAAAAAATTGATGTTGAGAATAGGGTACTAGATGAAGAGGATTATGAAAATCGCCTTTATCTGAACGTAAATTAAGACTTTCATTTATTTTTTTTCATCAGTGTTAAACCACGCTGAATCTGAATAAAACTGGTCTTAAAATGTAGAATAACAACTATTACCCATTTCAATGAACTAATGATTAAAACATTATCGACTTTTTCAGTTCTATAACATACATATGTGATAAAAAAAAAACGATACACTATTCGTAGACCTTCGTTATCTTCCAGATCATCAACTCCGAGAAACTCAGTTATAACACAGTTAGCACAACTTGTTCCCTTGCAAGGTTCACAGGCCCTGGTGCATTTCATGTCATTTCTTTTGCAAGTGCATCGCATATTTGAGCCGTCGGTTTTGCAGTTACAATGAAAAACTGCAAGGAGAGAGTTAGCGGCAGTGGGGAGTTCGCCAAAACTGGGCGATATAATCCATTCTGAATTACATAAAGAAACTGGGCAGGGTCGAGATTACATTCCAGGGTTTTCCATGATTCAACTTGCAAATAAACTCGAAATGAGTTGAAGCTGCAAGTATCACTGGTGAAAGAACTTTAGACTCAAGATACGAAGCAGATGCTGTAACTTTCTCGATGAATTTGAGATGACGCAACTGATTGAGGGTTGAAATTGAGCCTGGACACTTAAACAAAAGCATCGTTGCTTTCTCCCCAACTGCGAGAATGTCGCGCTTAGTGGATAGTGGATCCATGAAAACTTTTGCGGATTCGCAAAAATTGTTATTTTTTTATCAGAAGCTGTAGTTTCGCTTACTTTTCCCAATGCCATAGACACGAGAAGTTGAATTGCACTCAAGAAAAACGTGGACATACAAGATTGTGCTGTATATACGAGATCCAAATTTGAGTTTCGTTGTATTTATGTCCCAATTATATTCCAGCTTGAGGCCCAGAGTAAAAGTAGGTCACTTGGCTACCTGTCTCTGCATGATGACACAGGAGTATAAGCAGATATGTGTCGTCTCCAACCAGAACAGTTGGCATAAAAGAAGCAGATCGAACTGCAGTTAGAACAATGAGAAGACCAGCGTCACATTCTCTCAGGTATACCTGACACCCAGCTTTGGTCATGTGCTCACTGGTCATTGCTATGATTGCTTGACTATTCTTGAAGTTGTTTAGAAACACTTCTTTCTTTTTAGAACAGGCCATATTCCTGCTAAAATTGATCTGTGGGTACAATCGTGTCCCTTTCCGTCTCAAATGGGTGATGTCTTTGATTGAAGATGTTTGGTCGTATCCGTCGAAAACCACCGACGTTCTTTGAACCCTGTATTTCCATGCAACATAGTCAACGTACTTCCGGCCGGTACTATCATAAGTTGAGTTTTTTTCAAAGGATTCGGTGAAGCAGTGCCCCACCATCGATAACTATATGCTTGTATATGATTTGTCAAATCTTCGACGGTTGGCTGCTGCTCTGCAACTAGACACCACATCGCATCAGTGTAGGCAGGCAAAATCAACCTCAAGCTAAAAAAAACATATTTGTGAAACAGCTAGATGAGCAAATTTTACATATTTAGAATCAGCGTATTTTTCTGAGTCGGGTAGTCAAAAAATAAGTTCTCTTGCAATTTATTTCCTGTTGGGCTCTTTTTTTCACACACTTTCTGGAGTATTAGGGATTTAAAAACCTCATAATTAGGATTTTTTTCATTTTTGATACTGCCAATTTCTCGAAAAAGATCTGTAATAATTTTCACCTTCTTCTGCGAGTACAAATAGAACAAAATTTTGGATTGTGGAGATCATAAAGGATATTCTGAAAAAAATAAAAAAAACTAACAGAGATCCAGAGCCATTGATATCATCTGCCATCTTCATTTACATCGATATTGCTATAACATTTTTAAAGATTGTCAGTAGGGTCGATTGCTAAACTTTGTCTCAGGTGCCCAATCTTGGCAGCCTCGCTTATAATTCTAAATTAGGCATCGCTATGTGTTTCGACAGTTCATAAGATTTATGTACTTGTTGTATTTGTTCTATTTACTAGAATTGGCATATTTCCGTACTTCTTTCGTTTTCCTTTTTCATTTGAAACTTGAAACCTTATTACTAATACTGTTTTTTGGTTATAGTATTGATGATAGTAGTTTGTCGGTGTGATTTAATAGCAAAAACAACCTTTTGTTTACGATGCTGGGCAATTCCCACGTAACGCTAGGCAAACAGAAACAACTCTTTCGAATGCATTGAAGATAATAACAAAAATTATTATCAGTGTTTTGGTCCGAAATTCCTTCTTCCAAAAAATACAATCACTAAATTGTATCCCTCCAAATTCGCAAAGCTAGAAATAAGTTCTTATGTAAGCGCATCATTTTTGAAGCTTTCCAAACCATATTTGTTTCTTTCTATTCCTCCTAGCGAGTTTGCAGACCATCAGTTGGATAAGGAATTGCAGACAATTAGCTGGAAGGGGTTTTAAAGACCGCGGGTGTCATCATCCCCCTCTAATTCTCAAATATCCAGAACAAATTAAGGTATAATAATAATAATAATAATTATTATTATTATTATTACAAATTAAGGTATATTTGTCTTAGATGTGGTAAAACTGTGCTTTGACTAAGTTTAACCTCTTAGGAAATTCTTGACTATCGCTTATCCTCATTTAAATAAAGGACAAAAAAGGCACCTCTAAGCAGTAATTCAAAAACAGGAACTATCGGCTTTCTCCAACTAATTTGATTAAACCTAGGTATTTGGAGTTCACTTCAACACGAAACCACTGGAGATTACAAAACATCGAAACAAAACAACAAATATGGTATTCAAATACACAAATTAATTGACACTTTTCCCGCAATCAGCGACGACTTATGAGTATTTTTCACGTATATACACAACTTTTGTGCCGAGGTCTTCTTAAAATACAATCACTCGCATAAGTAGGAACTCTAAGAAGAGAAAAGCCTTTTACTTCTTTCTCTATAGCTTTTAGCTAAACTTTATTTTGACATCGTTTTCAAATAACTATGAAAACTTTCAAGCTTTTCATTAAAAGCCAGGAAGTTTGTAATATAGGCTACACGAAAAAGAAGGGAAACTAGAATAGTTAGATTTGTTTTCCTGAATGGATGAAAAAAGATCTGAAAATAATTATTCTATTGCTGGTGGAAATATAACTGCTTTTTCGAGCTAATCAAACAGTTCGTGGTAACGAACTGTAAGTAAAGAATGACTCGGCTCAATAGTAACTGAAAAGTCTAAAGAATATAATTTTGATAATAATAGATACATCAAAAGAAGTGGCTTTTTATGCTGATTCCAAATATATAAAATGTGTTCAAATTAACGATGTCCATCAAAAGCTACGAGCCTGAGAAAATTCACGTGAGTTTCCAGAAAGGGAAGAAACAACCCCAAAATGTTAAGAAATCTTAATGAAAAATGTTCCATCCGATTCATCATATCAGAGAACTATGTTGTAGGGGTTTAAAGCTCCCATCTTCAAAAATGTGGACTTTTATATTTTTTTTTTACCGACGAAAGATCACGAAAACATGTCTATTTATTTTTTTCTTTCGCCAGTGTGATCGTATCGAACCAATGGTCCTTAGAAGGTTGGGAGAGGACTCGTTCAAATGTAAGTTAAAAGCTCTAGTGCCTTTTTAAGAGACCAAAAAGATTGAAGGGAAACTAGCTCCCCCCCCCCATCCCGCGCGGTTTTTCCCCAAAGTCATCTCATCAAAATTTTGAGATGGCCATTTTGTTCAACATTGTTGAAAGTTCTAATAACCATGCCTCTCGGGAGAACATGACCCCCTAAGGCCCCTGAGGGAAGGGCAATAAGTAGTGAAATTTTCCTATTATTCACATATAGCATTTGTTATTGGGAAATTAAAAAGACATTTGTCGGGGTGGGTAAACTTATTGGGGAGGGGGTCCACAGAGAGAATTTTCCGTGGGGAGAAGGTTTTCGTGGATGAGATTCCAAGGGAAATTTTACACGAGGGAAATGGCTAGAATTCCTATACGATATTCTTTTTATTTTCTTACTTTGTCTTTGATGATTCAATTTTACATGTGGAGATGTTCCTGGGTGACGTATATTAGCGTGAAGAGCAAGTTGTTGAGATGGGGGAATCCCCCCTGAAGTAAGAAACAATTTCTGTTCGTTTTAATGTTGCTCTTCACTGTAAGTTGAAAAAATTTGTTTGTTTTTTTACTTAATTGCTTTTACGGACTGTTTTATTAAGACATCATTATTACAATTCAAGTTCCATCATTCCTCATTAAATATGTTTTTAAGGAATGAAATTAAAAACGAGTTAATTGAAGACGAACTGGCTATACTACCATGCTTTCATAACTCCTAATAGATGTTGATTTAGTTGGATAGTTAAGGAATGATTCCGAATAAAACTACTAAAGATTTAAATTAAACCCACGACTCAAGAATGAGATGAAACTTCATTAGAATATTTACTAAAAAAAGACAAATTTTTAAAGGTTAGAAAGAGAAAAATACACACTCTAAGAGGAGAATGAATAGAAGGAGAAAAATATGCACGGAAAGGAAACTGACAAAAATTTGCGCAATTATAAAAAAACTTGCAAAGCGAATTTTGCAACGTTCTTATTTTCGTATTTACATTTTTCGTATTAATAACATTTATGTGTAAGAGTAACTCATTTTTATGGAAACAATTCAATAAAAATTATCTCTGGAAATGTACTTTTAATTTTATTTTTAAGATCTTCTATAAAAAATCAGATTTTTGGACGTTAGCTCTTTCCAACGTTAGCTCTTTTACAATAGCATTAAAATGCACTTATTCCATACATTGATCTCGCTGAGCGATGAATAGATAATGGGGCGAAAAGGAAATAAACGAAGCATTTCTTCTATCTCATAGCTTTTCACAATGAAAAAAAAGCTCAATCGGCTTTCATACTCACTTAGGGAAAGCAGATCATAGATATCTTTAAGCATGCCATCGACATCCTATTAACCTTTCTCAGCAATCAAATAGTTCTTGGTAGCACACTGCAAGTAAAGAGCGATCCATGTCAAAAATAACAGAAGCTCTAAAAGAGAAAATTATAGCAGTGTTAGGATAACAAATTTAAATCTAATGCACAAAGTGTCAGAAATTGGCACCTTCCTATTGCTCGGCCTCCTATGGCTCGTACTTGAAAAATGTACCATAATTTCAAATTTTCGTTCAAATGAGCCCTCGTCAGATATTCTACTACCATTGCTCCGACATGACCATTTTTGAGGAAAAAACAAATGAAAATGCACCCACCATCAACTTTCTGGAACAAAAATCTACCTCTGTAATAGGATTCTTAAGAATGTTTCATATGAGGCTACAATGACTATGAAGATTGAGCCCCTTTTAGGGAGTGTCCCCCCTTTTCTAATATTGTACAAATTTACTAAGGCTCGTAACTTCTTATGAATACATCCAAAGTTAATGATTTTTACATATTTGGAATCGTCATCAAATGATCATTCTTTTGACGCATCTATTGTCCTCAAAATATCATCAGTTAGAGTTTTGATTGCTAAAGATGCATGTCATCCTTTACTCACAGTTTGTTTCCACAAACTATTTGATTACTTCATGCGTTGAAACCTTGATGTGCGTGGACGAATTTCATTTTAATTCGTTTTTATTTTTTTTTTTTTCTAGTTTCTTATTTTTTCTTACTTGACGTACGAAGTGAATTTGTCTATCTTTTATTGAATTTGTAAATATTTTTTTTGGGCTCTAGGTTTCATTTAATAATGTTATAGCTTAAAGCCGAAGAACAGAACGAAAATACCATGACTATTGTTTAATTAAATAAAAAAAATGATAACAAAAAAAATCTTGAATATCTCTAAACTAGAAATAAATTCAAAGTTTCATTTCTAGCTTCTTGTTTTGGTTGTAAATTAGCTAATTTAATACAGGGAAGTTTTTTGTAATTCCCTTGAAGCTGAATTATGGCATGGAGTAAGTTTTAGCAATAAAAGCTTGAGAGCAAAGATATACGGTGCTTTACTTAAAAAAAAAGAAGTGGAGGCAGAACGAAAAATCTTTCTAAGTCATCTCCGTGCGTCTTCTCTTTGTGCTTCAATGTGGCTGCCTAGTCAACGATGAATGAAATTCAGTTTTTCTATCTACAAAGATTCTGATGAACAAATAAAACAAAATTATAAAAATAACGGGTAAATTCTTTAATTAAGAAAATGAAAAAGTGCACTGTCTGAAATGAAACTGCCTCAGTGTTTTGGTTTCACGTCTTGGAAGAAAGAAACAGAAAAACCAGACTAAAAAGATGGAACATATAAGATAATATTAATCTTAGATGAAACCTGCTGCACAAAAAGTTACAACAAAATATTTTTATTTAACAAAAAATGAATTGTTTAGGCTATTAGTAATTTTTTATCATTATGTATTTTCATTATTTACAATTTTGTGTTCGAAATATCCAGATAATTTATAGCTCTTTTCACTGTCTAATGATAGAACTTATCACCATTTGAACTTTTATTTCTTCGTCATAGAAAGGCAGTGTGGTCTTAGAAAAAAATTACCTAATTTAAGGTATTACGTCAAAAATATGTCGTATATGGGGAGAAATGACCAATCATGTATATATCATTAAATTCAACAACTTCTCTTTGGCAATTGGAACAAGAAGAAGTTTGTGCCACCTTCATTAGAAGTTCAGCTTATATTTAGACAATAATTGTTGCGGTTCCACCCCTGTTTCTTTTCGTCTTCCAGATAGATGACCTGTTTTCCTTTTTGCAATTATATTTGCTTCGATTTGTCTATAATACAATTTTCAAGTATAAGTCAAAGTCCCGTTGCTATTTCAAGCTAATTTTTTTTTTCGTCTTCCTGGACATGGCCATTGATAGTTAATGACATTCAAAATGTCTTTGACTTTGTAGATTTCGTTTATAGGATTGGCCAGGGTCAATCCAGGGTCCACCCCTGCACTAAGTTCTTTTGTACAGAAGTGGTGATTTTGTTTTAGTATATGAGTTGATAGATATACGTTGTGTTAAAGTGACATTTGGAAGAGTACAAGTGAGTTATTTTCTACAGCCGTGTAAGATTATTTTTCCTCTAACCCAGGCAGGGTAGAAAAATAATTCGCTAGAAATATTGTCCTTAGTATATCGACAGGGGGCCCGTTTACCCTCCAAACAGATAGCTAGAGATATTAGTGGTGACCCAGGTGGTGACAAACTTCGCCGAGAGTTTGGCCCTTTTGACCGTTCGATCACGCTACCATACACTAGAACAGGGTATACCGTAACAGGGTATTACCATACCCTATATATATATATATATATATATATATATATATATATATATATATATATATATATACTATAAAGTAGTGGTGGCCGCGAGGGATTCCACTCCAATAAGTGGTGGCAGTGACTAAGGAAGCTATTAGGAGCACTGGTAGTAAAAGAATCAACATTTTCCAAAGAGATGATTTAATTTAGCCTATACAGTGGTCTATTGTGATTATATATAAAAAATACTACGGGAAAAAGACGGAATCAATTAAAGAAATTATGAAAATCTGAATGGGCGCTGCCTATTTGGAATATAATAAAATTTTGCAAATCGATATATCACACAACTAATTAGCTCGTGTAAAGAATCAGCAAATTGAGTCATAACAAGTTTTCACGATATTACCAGATGTTTGACAGTCGAGAAAGCATTTTCGTGTAGATTGAAAGAATTGTTGTTAGCTGGACTTTGAAACTATATCGGTCAGAGATTATAAAGATACGGAACGATGAAGTATGGAACAAGCGGATTCAGAAAACGAATTAAGAGGACATAACGACAGAGAGAATCAAAGTAGCCAAGTAGAAGGAGCTCAATGTCCAGCAGGGGTTCACGAAAAAGCGATAATGTATATCTTATGCAAATGATGAATTAATTAATGTAAAAAGAGGATTAAGATAGAACAGAAAGGGAGAAAGATAGAAAAGGAAGAGAGAGAGATAGAATAGTGAAAGAAAAAAGCCTTCTTGTCTAAAAAAACAAAATGTTTAATACTCCAATTTGAACTGTTAATAATCCTAAAAAATGGGATGCGGAAGTGAAGGGGCCATGAAATATTGAAAATAAGACACGCGAAATTGATTTTTGTATTAATGTTTAGAAAATAACAAACTTCAAAACATGTGTACCGAATATGAGATGCCGACAAGTATATACCAAAATGAAGCGCTAATTGTACCCGAGAAACATGTGAAGAAATTTATCGTACGCGCTTTTCCCCGTAGAGTTCGAGAAATGTGGGTACAATACTAAAAACCAAATATGAGAATTCAATTCGCATTTGATGACGATTTATTTAGTATTACGACAAAAGAAAAGAAAACTAAAAGGGAGAAGATAAATATGAAACAGAACTATAATAAAGAAAGTCAGTCAAAGATGACGGACAACGGAGTTTAGTTCAGATTCAATGATGATTTAATTTGTGCAATTTAAAAATTTGAGAAAAGTAGAAATGAAAAGATAAATACTAAAAAGGGACAAAATTAGAGATACAGTCTGCAGTAGAGGAAAACAAAATCCTGGGAAAATAAAAAAATGACGAGAAAAAGAGTGCTTAGGGGAAACGAAGAGGTCCATGACCCTTTGGGATTAAAACAAGATGCTCATAAAATAGAGTTGAACGACTTACAACGGGCTGGGGAAAAGTTGGGAGATATTGAATTTCGGGTCAGATTGGAAAAGCTTTGGAAGGAATCTGGGATTAGTCCTATCAGCTCTAAGGGAGAATTGATCTCTTTTGAGGGGAGGACCCCCTTCGGGGAGCCATGAATGATAAAAGATTCACTCAACGAACAACTGGTTGGTTGGTTGTGACCCTGTTACCGAGATTTTGCCTCTCTGATCTGAAGTCCTTGGGGAATCTCTACCAGTAATTTTATATTTCGCTCAAGCCTTTGTCCAGTAGCACTATTCACGGTTTTAGCTCTTCATTGGAGTAGAAAATTATTTCTTGCAAACATTATTCCTTGATTTACGTATTCAAATTTCATCTTCAGTTGGCATCGAAGAGTGTTCTTCAGTCGACTATCCCAGCGGAGGGGACCCAGAAGAAATTAATGCATGGTTAGTTAAGATTCCTACCTGGTTTCCCTGTACCCCTATCGTTTTCAAAAGCCTTTTCATTTTCGGCCATGGATTATTTCAAATTATGCCGAAGGGTAATTCGCGTTTTAATTGAGACATGGTGTTGTTTCCACCGATGGAGATTAAGAAGCTATTTCAGCCAATTTTTTATAATGAATGGCATCATCAAATGTGCAAGAACATGATTCTACGCTTCTCTCAAAAGTAAATTCTTGACAGCAAGAAACTTTTTGTTTAATCCTCCTAAGCACGATTATTTGCTGCTAATCTTGTGGACTTCCAGTTTCTAAACCTCATGCAGAGGCCCATACGATCTAAACTATGGTGGTTCTGCAGTAAAGAGGTGTGGATGGCGAAAGATCCAGAGCCAAGCGGTGGAAGCAATAGCACAAACGCTGGTGGAAGAAAGTAGGCAAATGAATGTTGTAAAGTTGAAGTTCAGTGTTTATGTTTGCAGGGGTGGACCAGCGTGACACGTGAGGGGTCATTTATCTTTCGTGGGGAGGTGTTGAGGTTGTAATCCCAGTTTCTTTTCTTTTTTGAGGTAAATGACCTGTTTTCCTTTTTGTAGTTACGTTTGCTTAGATTTGCCTTTAATACGATTTTCAAGTTTAGGTCAAAGTCCCGTTGCTAAGTTAGTAGTTTTTCAATAAGTAAACTTTCAAGCTAAATTCTATTTTGGTCTTCCTGAACTTGGCTATTGATAGTTAATGATATTCTAAAGGCCTTTGACTTTGTACCTTTCATTTATAGAATTGATCAGGGTCAATCCAGGGTCCACCCCTACATAAAATTCTTTTATGCAGAAGTGGTGATTTTGTTTTAGTTTTAGTTTCAGAGTTGATAGACATATATTGTGTTAAACTGACTATTGGAAGAATACAAGTGAGTTATTTTTTACAACGGTGCAAGATTATTTTTCCTTGAATCCGGGCAAGGCAGGAAAAGAGTTCGTGAAAAATACCGTCATTAGTATATCGATAGAGGGGGGGGGGGGTCCATCTACCCTCCAAAAAGATGGATAGAGATAATAGTGGTGACCCAGGTGGTGGCACCCTTGGCCGAGAGTTTGGCCCTTTTGATCGTTTGGCCACGCTACCTTATCCTAGAACAGGTTATATTGTAACGTGGTATTACCATACCACATATATACTTTACAATAGTGGTGGCTGCGAGGCATTCCACTCCAATATTAATAAAGAAGAAAATTTACATCTCGAGACTTTGAATGAACCCTCTTAATGAACTCTCTCACACAGATCAAGATCTATTTGTAGATCCAGATACAGATCTATTTGTGACCCGAAAGTAATCATTTTGTTTTGTGTAAAAACGTTGGTTTTAATTGTAATACTGTAGTTATTCTGCTGATGACGAACACCAGTGTATGTGGTTGAAATATCCACATTATTTATATATGTTTTCACTGTCTAATAAAGGGACTTATCCTCATTTGAAATTGTATTCTTTTGTCATAGAAAGCCAGCCTGGTCTTAGTAAAATACCTAATTAAACGTAAATCTAATTTCACAAAGTCTGTTTTACAACGCCTTTTGAACAAGTGTTGTCCAATTTGAAATGAGGTAAAATAGTTCTATTGACAAGTAACCTAAATGGGGTGTAAATGAATTTCTTACAGAAAGTTAAGCTTCAAATTTCCGGAGATCTATACTCGCTGTAACCCTGTAAACGAATTGGCTGTAATATAGAGGGAGTACAGGAATGAGGGAGTACTGATATATTTAGATGATTGGTTAACAATTTGGAACGGGACAGAAGACAAAATAAGATCCTATCTCATTATTTTTAACCTATCAGAACATCTTTCACATGATCAAGTTCAGCCTTCAGCTCAAAACCAGAGATACAGATTACAACCGCTCTATCAACCAACGAATAGACTATCAAAGAAGGGTAATTTGTGGTTAGTTTCTAGATCAATGGTGAAATTTATATCTGGATCCTAATGGTTAAATATATTAAGAAAGGATCTTATATTATCTTCTGTCCCGTTCCAAATTATTAAGCAATCATCTACATATGTCATGTAGAGTTGGAGATCCTTGAAGTACTGCTTGAAGATATTATTTTCAATATACCGTACAAACACCTTAATGAGAACTGATGCTAAGGCCAATCCAACTAGTATGCCCCAATTCTGTTTATAAGTTTGATGCCTGAATGTGAAGTAAGCATTGCTCAGACGTAAAGACGTGAGAATAGTGACGTCTGTTGTGTCTAAGGTAGTCAGTTATTTCCAGGAATCATAATTTTCTAAAGCTGATTGTAAAGCGGGTATAAGTCGGGACAAGGATATGCTGGTAAACAAAGATACAACATCAAAACTGCACATGGTTCTATTCCCCAAGATGTTGATGCATTTTAATGTTTCAACTACTTCTTTGGTATTTCTTATAATGTGTTTGGTGCTGAGAGTTTTGATGTTAAAATACTAGCCAAATACCTTTCAAAACTTTGGTGCAGTTGAACCTACTGTTGAAATAATAGGTCTAAGGGGTTTATCTGGTTTGTGAATTTTGGGTGCACCATATAATCTAAGAATAATCGGTCTGACAGGAAGGATTTTTCGATAAAGTTGATCATTTATCCTATTTTTAAGATTAAAATTATCCATAGCATTTTTGACATTGTCATAAGCAACCTTTACAGCCTTGATACAGACTTTTTCATATACTCTGCTGTCATAAAGGAGGTTTAATGATTTGCTGACATACTCAGTCTCATCAAGGATCACTATAGCGTTGGCTTTATCAGCTTTGGTAATTATGACGTTAGTATCTTTCTTGAAATCTGTGAGGACCTTCATTTCTTCTTCATCATAAAAAATATCCAGCCATCATTAAAGACAATGGTGAGCTTCGCATTAGCGAAATTGGGGAACCCACTACCCATGGACTGAAAACTCTCAAAAAAACTCCACCCCCTCCAATAAGCCCAACCTTCTTGAGATCTACAAGGATATTAACCATCAACACCTCTACCAAAATTCTGGCCGTGTCACAATAATAATTCCAGGTTCTGCTCATTATTAGTGTTTTTCAGGAATTTTGGTTCTATTTTATTTAGTGATTTTATTTTCTGACAAGAAATTTGAATTTGAACCTGATAATGGCAGGCACAAGTCCGTCGAAATTATCGTTTAAACAAAATCAAGATCTGACTTCCATAGCTTAGGTAAGCTTATTAACGTCTATCATTATTATGTATAAGAGTCAGGTTAGCCTCAGAGAATCTATCAAATGTCAAAGTTATGGTTAAGTCTTGGTAAGTAGGTCTAACCTAGCCCACTTGAGTATCCACAGATACACTCAAATCTAAAACAAAATCAAAATCAGTATAATCAAAATTGAACAATTTTCACAATTCACGCTTAGTTTTCAGCTTAATTTCAAAACAGGTCCAAAGAAATGACGGTCACATGCAATCTAAAGGCGCAATGAAAGCTTCAATTTAAATTTAACACGTTTTAGCTCAAGATCAACATTCAACAAGGGCTTTCTAACACCCGACCAAATTCTCTCAACAGGCACAGCGGATTTGGTAGCAGCTTTCAAACAAGCAGCCAACTGGCAATATTAAGAGCTTCAATCGAAGCAACTGGGTTGAATAGGAACAGAAGTTTCAAGCAAATGATAAGGCACTCTAATTGAAGATAACAATGCATTGAGTATAGTGATATACAATGAGAGATCAATACATGGCCTATATACTTATTAAACCGCATAGAATTGGATGGAATACACTCACCTGACAGCGGGCAGATGAGGCTACTCTTTCGAATCACATGGCCATCCTCAGTGTTCTTTCATTGACATTGACAACTGGGCCAATCGATGACGCACTCGACGCAATTACGTGACCAAGATTATACTTGGATCCAGTTCTATTATAAATATATTTGAATGATCGATTTTTCACTAGGATATGATACCCACTGTCTAGAGATTGTAACAGAAAAGTCGATCTATCTGAACCATGAAGGATGTCACAATTCATTTCGCCAGCTAAGATCCAATTGAAATTTTAGAATAGAGGGTTTCCAAGAACGATTTGATTCCGCAGCAACATTTGACGAATGCAGTAAGAGATGCGATATTGTGGCGATTGCAGGGATGGCATAAATTTACAAAAACAAGATTTTCACACTGAATCGCCGGAATATTATCATAAGAATGAAACATAGAAGGCATTAACACACCACAGATGAAAATCGCTAGACCACCAGTTGGTCTGCCTTTTATGCCACACGCCTCGCGATCGAATAAATTGTGGGAAAGAGATCGCTTAAGACTAAAAATATTAAGCTTCGTTAAAAGTTCTTGTTTAAAAATAATATCATGAGATAACAGATCGTCAAGCAGAAGGTCTTTATCCTTGATACTGTTTATGTTTAAACATATAAAGTTCGCTTGTGTTGGGGGAATCCTTTTGAGATACTAGACAAAGTTTTCTTTAACACTTCACATCTAAGGCGTAGGATGCATAATCTTTACCACAATTTGCCCATTTTGGAAAGCGTGACTGGATTGTCCTTGGTGTTTGCATGGGAGCCGGCAAATCTGGAGCTCATTATTTCACTGGACTTAAGAGGGCAAATAGCTATGGGATTTCTCTGTAAATGCGCAAACGAAAGATTTCAAATCAAAGGCAACAGCAGAAGCAAGGGCAGCAAAATCAATGAACTCTAGCCAAAAACCACGTGAAAATTTAATTTGAACCGCCTTAACAAGCCAGGGGATGAAAAATTCAACGTCTTCACTCGAGATGCTATTGGGAAAACCTTCTATAATACCAAACGCTTTCCGGTCGATAATCTTTGCTTGAATATTAGGTAGGCTTGACGAGGCCTTGGTGGCAAGTGATATGGCTGAAATTTGGTCCCGAGTAACGACAATTTAGCATGAACTATCATGAGTGGGCTCCAACAAAAGCATTTCATCATGATTAGTGAGGAAATCAAGCTTATCTTTGCGTAAGCAGGGTTACTACGATCAGGCGGTGGATCCTTAAGAACCACAGAAAAAAATTGGTTTCACAATGCTCGTATTAGCAATATTTGGATCACTATCATAGGCAGCGCAATAGCGTTGCCTAAGTAAAGAACGATGTTGGCACAATGTATTACTTATTTGTTTCTTCCTCTCTTTAGACCAGGGCACTTCGTATCGAAGGAGTTGTCTTAGAAACTTTGAAAAGGCCTCATTCGATTGGAAATTAGAAGGGCTTGTTCCCTTTTTAATAACCGAAAGTGATTGGAAGGCAACTAACATCCCCTCGACGCCCAACATTTCCCCAAACATATCCAATCAAAATTTTGAGATAGTTATTTTATTCAACGTAGTAGAAAGACCTGAAAAATATGTCTTTGAGGACGACACCCCCCCCCTCCACAGCTCCCAGAGCAAGGGTTGTAAGTTATGCCCCTGGGGCATATAAGGTTCTTATAGAAAAAAGATCGTAGAAACCAAAAAAAGGGCTCATTTGATTGGAAACTCAAAGGGCTAGTGCCCCTTTCTATAAGTCGAACGTGATAGGAGGGCAACTAACCCCCATCTCACGCCACCATTTCCCATAACACATCCAATCAAAATTTTGAAATAGCCATTTTATTCAACATAGTTGAAAGATCTGGAAATTATATCTTTGAGGATGACACCCCCCACAGCCGTCAGAGCAAGGGTTGTAAGTTATGCCCTGTGGGTATACAAGGCTTTTATAGAAAGCACTGTCGTAGAAACTTTAAGAAGGGCTTATTCGATTGGAAATTCAAAGGGCTAGTGCCCTTTTTAACAGTCGAAAGTGATTGGACGGCAACTAACCCCCTCTCACGCCCACCGTTTCCCCAATCACAACCAATCAAAATTTTGAGATAGCCATTTTGTTCAACGTAGTTAAAAGTTCTGGAAATTAGGTCTTCGAGGATGACAACCCCCCTCCCCTCAACCCTCAGAACAAGGGTTGTAAATTATACCCTGGGGAATATTTACATAAAGCGTTGTCGTAGAAACTTCAAAAAAGGGCTCATTTGATTGGAAATTGAAAGGGTTCGTGTCCTTTTTAATAGTTGAAAGTGGCTGGAGTGCAACTAACCCCCTCTCACGCCCACTATTTCCCCAAAGACATCCAATCAAAATTTTGAGATAGCCATTTTGGTCAACGTAGTTGAAAGTTCTAAAAATTTTGTCTTTGAGGATGACAAACCCTCCACACCCTTCAGGGCATAGGTTGTAAATTAAGCCCCGGGGGCGTATAAGGTTTTTTATAGATAGCGTTGTCTTAGAAACTTCAAAAAAGGCTCATTCAATTGGAAATTGAAAGGGCTATGCCCTTTTTAATAGTTGAAAGTTATTGGAGGGCAACTAACCCCCCTCTCACTCTCACCATTTCCCCAAACACATCCAATCAAAATTTTGAGATAACCATATTGTTCAACGTAGTTTAAAGTCAATGAAACTACATCTTTTTCGGATCACAACCCCCCAACAACCCACAGGACAAGGGTTGTAAGTTATGCCCTGGGGGCATATAAAGTTTTTATAGAAAGCGTTGTTGTAGAAACTTCAAAAAGGGCTGATTTGATTTTAAATTGATAGGGCAAGTGTCCTTTTTAATAGTCGAAAGTGATTAGAGTGCATCTAACCCCCCTATCAGGCTCACCCTTTTCCTAAACACATCCAATCAAAATTTTGAGACAGCTATTTTGTTCAACGTAGTTGAAAGTTCTGAAATCTTTGAGGATGACAAACCCCCACGCCTCTCAGGGCAAGGGTTGTAAGTTATGCCCTGGGGGCTTATAAGGTTCTTATAGATAGCGTTGTTGTAGAAACTTCAAAAAGGCCTCATTCAATTAGAACGTAGTTGAAAGTTCTAAAAATTTTGTCTTTGACGATGACAAACCCCCCACACCCCTCAGGGCATAGGTTGTAAGTTAAGCTCCGGGGGAGTATAAGGTTTTTGTAGATAGTGTTGTCGTAGAAACTTCAAAAAGAGCTCATTCAATTGGAAATTGAAAGGACTAAGCCCTTTTTAATAGTCGAAAGTGATTGGAGAGCAACTAACCCCCCTCTCACCCTCACCATTTCCCCAAACACATCCAACCAAAATTTTGAGATAACCATATTGTTCAACGTAGTTTAAAGTCAATGAAACTAGGTCTTTGTGGATTACAACCCCCCAACAACCACAGGGCAAGGGTTGTAAGTTATGCCCTGGGGGCATATAAAGTTTTTATAGAAAGCGTTGTTGTAGAAACTTCAAAAAGGGCTGATTTGATTGGAAATTGAAAGGGCTAGTGTCCTTTTTAATAATCGAAAGTGATTAGAGTGCAACTAACCCCCCTATCACGCTCACCCTTTCCCTAAACACATCCAATCAAAATTTTGAGACATCTATTTTGTTCAACGTAGTTGAAGGTTCTGAAATCTTTGAGGATTACAAACCCCCACACCCATCAGGGCAAGGGTTGTAAGTTATGCCCTAGGGGCTTATAAGGTTTCTATAGATAGCGTTGTTGTAGAAACTTCGAAAAGGCTTCATTCAATTGGAAATTTAAAGGGCTAGTGCCCTTTTCAAAAGTCGAAAGTGATTAGTGGGCAACTAACCCCCCTCTCATGCCCATTATTTCTCCAAACACATCCAATCAAAATTTTGAGATAGTAGTTTTGTTCAACGTAGTTGAAAGTTCTGGAAATGAGGTCTTTGAGGATGACCCCCTCTCCCCGAATCCCTAAGGGCTAGGGGTGTAAGTTATGCCCTGGGGTTATATAAGGTTTTGACAGAAAATATTCTTGTAGAAACTTCAAAGAGTGCTCTTTCGATTGGAAAAGTAAAAATCTAGAGCCCTTTTTCATAGTTGAAAGTGATTGAAGGGAAACTAACCCCCTGTTACGCCACCCATTTCCCCAAATACATCCAATTAAAATTTTGAGATAACAATTTCGTTCAACGTAGTTTAAAGGTCTGGAAATTAGGTCTTTGAGGATGACAACCCCTCCCCCCACAACGCTCAGGCCAAGGGTTGTAAGTTATGCTCTGGGGGCATATAAGGTTCTCATAAAAAGTGTTGTCGTAGAAACTTCAAAACGGGATCATTCGATTGGAAATTGAAAGGGCTAGTGCCCTTTTTAATAGTCGAAAGTGATTGGAGGGCAACTAACCCCTCTCACGCCTACCATTTCCCCGAACACATTAAGGCAAAATTTTGAAAATTTTGTCAAAAGTGATATGAGGGTGAATGCCCCCCCACCAATAATTTCTTCAAATATTTCCCATCAACATTTTGATATAACCATTTTGTTAATTGTATATTAAGGGTCTTAATATTATGTTTTGAGTATGACAACCCCCACAGCCCTCAGGGTTAAGGTTGTAAGTTATGCCCTGGGGGCATATAAGGTTCTTATAGAAAGTATTGTTTATGTAACTTCAAAAAGGGCTCATTCGATAGGAAATTTAAAGGTCTAGTGCCCTTTTTAATAATCAAAATGATTGGAGGGCAACCCACCCCCCTCTTACGCTCATAATTTCCCCAAATACACCCAATCAAAATTTTGAGACATGCAGTTTCTTCAACGTAGTTTAAAGTATATGAAATTAGGTCTTCGAGGATGATCACCCTCCACAATCCCAAGGGCAAAGGTTGGAAGTTATGCCCTGGGGGCGTATAAGGTTCTTATATAAAGCTTTGCCGTACAAATTTCCGAAAATCCCCCTGGACTATCCAGTCCTCGCTGAAACTTCTCTCTGGAAAATTTGTTTTGGAAAATTCCGCCTAGACAAATCTCTTTAGCCTACTTTCTCTTGAAACCTGATTTGTTTTCATTTAATTTCTGATGGTTTTTCAAATTATGCCAGAAATCCTCCTCTCCATAGAATATTTGTCCTGGAAATCCCCCCCACTCCAATGAAAAGGTTCTCTCATTGAAAATTCCCCAATTGTGAATTTCTGACGTGGAAAATCACCTCCAGGGGGTTTTCCTGAGTTAAACTGGGGACAGTTTGACTCAGTCTTACAACTTTTTTTTTTTAAACAATAAAACAGTATAGAGCGAGGGATTGAGGAGGGGACAGCCCCTTTCATACACGGAATCAATTTTTGTTAGTTTTATGTTTTAATGTCGCTCCTTACTTTCAGTTAAAAAAACTTGTTTTTTTTATTTAATACCCATCAAAAGCTACAAGCCGGAGAAAATTTCCCTGGTTTTTGGAAAAAGGGAGAAGCATCCCCTAAAAGTCAAGGAATCTTAATGCAAATCACACCATCAGATTTAGCGTTGCGGTTTGCCCTAGGTTTTACCCTAGTGTAGGGGTTTTAAGCTCCAGTCTTTAAAAATTTGGAATTTTGCATCTTTATTGTTAAAAGAAAGGTAACGATTGCGTTTTATTTGTTTTTCCCCCTACGGGTAATCATATCGAACCAATGGTCCTAAAATATCGGGAAAGGGCTCATTTAAATGGAAATTAAAAGTTCTGAATGGGAATCTTAATTGACCAAAAGGATTGAATGGCCCCCTTTCCACGCTCCTTTTTCGTCAAGGTCGTTCGAACAGTATTTGAGATTGCCATTTGGTTCAACATAGTTGAAAGGTCTATTAGCTAAGCCTTTGGAGATAAAATGATCCCCCTACAGGCCTTCGGGAAAGATGTTAACGCTATGAAATGTGCCCCCTGTTTAGGTGTAGTATTTGTTATTGGGAAGTAGGCTATGCATTTACCACGAAGAGTACTTACGTACTCTTCGTACTGGTATATGCTTACATTTCAAACTGTGTTGGCTAAAACAAAGCTATATTATAGACATGAACATCGAGACTCTCATCCATTATATTATTTGATTTAAAAGTTTGCTGAGAAATGGACATTTATTTTTTATCTATTTCATTTATCCCTCACATAAAAAATAGTACAAAGGTGGAATAACAATAATAAAGAGAAGAAAAACACAATAGATAGACACATAATTAACGAAAAGTCGGATAAGGAGACGCATGAATCAAGGTTCAACTAAAAATTTTACTTTGCTTAAAAAACCTTATAACTTAATATATAAATTCCACTAGATACGTTGTTATTCACTTAACTTCATTGGATACAACATATTTCCCTAATATATCATAAAAAAGAACGTTTTACCTAATTATTCCACTTACGATATATTTTATTTAACGACTTCACAAATACCTTTTTCTTATTCTAAGAAGAAGGGAATCATTTTGTTTTAGTTTTGGAATGGAGAGATAAATTTGACTAAATGGAAAACTGACTAAATGAAAGATATTGACTCCCACTTAAATTTTGTCAAACAGTTCGTGGTAACGAACTGTAAGTCAGGAGTGATGCGGCTAAACAGTAACTGAAACTGTAAGAAACAAAGTCTTGATTATAACAGATAGATAAAAAAAATCGAATTTTGGTGGTTGTACAAATATATAAATTCAGGAAGTTTAATGTTACCCATCAAAAGTTACGAGCCTGAGCAAATATCTCTAATTTTTTACAAAGGAGAAAAAAAACCCTAAGAAATCAAGTGATCATAATGAAAATCACACCACGAGATTCAGGATATCAAAGAGCCCTACTGTAGAGGTTCAAGCTCCTACATACTAAAATGTGGAATATTGAATTTTTTGCCAGAGGAGAGATCACGGATGTGTATTTTCCTAAGATCACGGATGTGTGTTTTTTTTTTCCTAAGGGTGATCGTACCGAACCAGTTATCCTAGAAGAGTGAGAGAGGGCTCACTTGATCGGAAATCAAAATTTCTAGTGCCCTTTTTAAGTGACCAAAAATATTGGAGGGCAGCTAACCCCCCCCCTCCCACCCGCTTTTAGCCAAAAATTGTCCGATCAGAATTTTGAGATATCAATTTTCTTCAGCATGGTAGAAAGATCTAATAACTATGTCTTTGAGGATGACTTGACCCCCCACAGCTTGCGGGAGAAGGGCTGCCAATTAGGAATTTTGCCCATTGCTTACATATAGTATTGGCTATTGGCAAGTATAATGATTTTTTTTTTTGGGGGGGGGGGAGGGAGATTTTCTGGTGGGGTCGCTTTTGGGGGAGGATCTTTCCGTGGAAGAGTTTTCGCTGGGGAAGGAATTTCCCATGGGAGGGGGAGCTAGATTTCCCAGCATTAATTAAAAACTATTAGAAATTAAATAAAAAACAAGTTTATTCAACTGAAAGTAAGGAGCAACATTAAAACTTAAAACGAACAAAAATTATTTCGTAAATGAGGGGGTCACTCCCTCCTCAGTACCTCGCTCTTTACGCTAAGAGTTTTTTTGAATTTGCAAAAAGCTTATAGTTCTACTTAAACGGTCCTTGTGTATCAGGAATCATTCTTAAATAATCGGAACCAAAAGTCAAACTTTAGCGTAAAGAGCAAGGTACTGAGGAAGGGGTAACCTCCTCATTTACGTAATAATTTCTGTTCGTTTTAAATTTTAATGTTGCTCCTCACTTTTAGTTGGAAAAAACTTGTTTCTCTATTTTATTGAATAAAAATCCGATAGGTTTGCCTACTAATTTTCATAATAACGCCGTTCTGAGTTGAAAAAGTGCATCTCAAAAGTCATATGAGCCGTTCAGTGTTCAAATTAAACATTAAGCTTTAACGTTGCTCCTTACTTTCAATGGAAAAATATTGTTTTATCCCTATAATCTTATAAACAGAACTGCAAGAATCTGAGCCAGAAATGGGTGCTAGTTTTAGTGACTTCTACTAATAAATTAGCTCGTTGTTGTAAAGTTAACAATTCCTGTCTCCAGGGAGTGTTTAGGAAAAGGTTACTAAAGAAGGAAATGCATGAATTATTAAAGTTTATCTCTCCATTACAAAACTAAAACAAGGTGATTCCTTTCTTCCCAGGATAAAAAAAAATGTTTGTGAAATCGTTAAATAAAATATATCCTAAGTTGAATAATTAGGTAAAACATTCTTTTCCCTAATTTATTAGGGAAATATTTTGCATTCAATGAAGTTAAGTGGGTAACAAAGTATTTAGTGGAATTTATCCTATAGGCGATCAGGTTGTTTAAGCAAAGTAAATGTTTTGGTTGAACTTCGATTAATACAAGGTTATCAAGGTGAATATTTCATATAGAAATTATTGCGTTGGCCAGTCCGGATGGTACCTCATTTTGCAGTATATTGAAGTGTAAAATCCTTATATTATATATTTTTTTTATTTTATTTTATAGCACATTTTAGTCCATTTTCATTCTCTTGAATTCTTAAAACATTTTAGGGGTAGCATTGCTTTTCCTCTTTTCATTTAAAAGGTTTTAACTTAACTCTTACATAGCTACACCTTCAAAGTAAAAGAAGACTCCGTGCGACAGCATCTGATCCAAAAACTAAAGTTTATTCAAAAATCTGCAGTTCGGTGAGTATCCCCCCTCCTAAAATGCTTAGATTTACATATTTTTAAGGGTTGTCTTTACGTTTTCTATGGTTTTCTTTTAGGGTGGGGGGGGGTTGTGATCTTGCCCTTTTCCCCTCCCAAAATTTGAATTCTCCTCCAAAAAATAAGTCTGTGTAAAATGGGGCGTCACTTCTTAAATTAGAAATCAAGTCGACTTTTCCTCGGCTTCTCAAGTCAATTTTTCATCTGAATGATCGAAAAACAAAAGGAGAAAATCACCAAAAGTACCTTTCGCAATTATTTCAGAAGGACCTTCAAAAACTTTTCATAGATTGAAAAAAAACCTATGCTGGAAGTTGGCTGGGGACTCAAAATTCTTATGAGATATTTCATACTTTCTGAATCAACAGTTAGAATTTGTCTCGAGTTCTACTTATTTATTTGGGGACGGAAAGTTTCTTTTTCCTTACGAACCATTTAAATTTCCTCATTTTAAAAATTCATATTGGGTGGTTCTGAAATGTTTATTCAAATTTGTCCATTTAAAATAATTGGAGTTATTATATATAAGCTCTTGGAATTCTTTACTTTATTTTCCATTAAAATCTCAATTTGCAACTTTTTTTAATGCAAAACGAACGCTACTCTCTATTAGGAGAATGCCACTGTGGCCACGCATGCTGTTATGCAGTAAGGAATAAAGCTGGGCTCAGAAATGTTTTAAAGAAACAAAAATACTTTCTATTGATTTAGCAACTTGGCGAAAGATTTTTTTTACTTATGGTTAGTAATAGATTCTAAAAAAAAACAGCAAAGCTAGCAACAACTGACAATGGTGATAAGAGTAATGTTAGAAAAGGAAACTGCAGAACGGAACTAAAGCAATTTAAATGCCTATGACAAAACCCAAGAGATGCAACATTGCTTCCTTGGCAAAAACTAAAATTAAAAATTAGGATTATCGATTATAATTAAAAAAAAAACACGTGCAACAAAAGCCCGAAAGTTGGCAGTAGAGTCAAAGCAAACCGCAAAAGCACAGCCTTTTGTATTTTCGCTGCAAAAGCATTTTCTACCAATAATTTGTGTCATGAATATGGTAAACAGAAAAAAAATGAATAAATTTTTGTCACGAAAATGAGTCACATAAGAATATGTTACCGTCAAGCTGTGCATTAATAGCATTAATTGCTTGTGTGCATTAATAGCAACAAGTCCCTGATCCCCAAATGGTAAAAGCAATTGCTGTCTCTTAATAAGTAAAATCGAAAACCATTAAAATGTAACAACAAATTCTGTTTCAATAAAACTTCAAAAGTTCCACAAGTTCAAAGTAGAAAGGGTGATACTTCTATTGAATGCTAGGATCTGTTTTATAATCGCAACTCTAAGCCTATGTAAAGAAAAGCTTAATCATGCCTTGGAGCAGAAATGTTTCTTGAGTATAGCATCAAAAACAAGATTTTGGAGGCTAATGCTCTAGCTCAAAACCATTTACACGCCAGCTAAGGATCATATATGTTAGAGACCCAGGATCAGGCATGCTCCTTTTCCCAATAAAAATCCTTATATTTTAACTACGAGCAAATTGCATGACTTATGTCTCTTGCCCGAAGGCTGGGGCGTGTGTCAACCCCGGAGGCATAGTTACTCCACATTTGAACTACTTTGAAAAAAAACGCCACCTTGAAAGTTTGATCTGACGTATTTGGGAAAAAAGGGCGTGGGGTGGGGGGCTGGTTGCCCTTGATCACTTTTGACTCTTAACAAGGGCAATAAAATTTTTGATTTCCAGTCATATTTATCATATTAATCATATACGACCCCTCCTTCCATAAGAATCTTATATGTTGAGAACAAACAACTTGCATAGCTTACAGCCCTTGGCCAGGGGGTTGGGGATCATCCCTGAAAGCGTAGATATTTGGCCTTTAGACTATTTAGAAAAATTAGGTATTTCAAAATGTTGACCGGCTGCATTTGGGGGAAAAGAGTGTGGGTAGAGTTGATCCCCCTTCAATCACTTTGGGCTTTTAAAAAAGAAATATATATTTCGATTTTCAATCAAATGAGCCCCGTCCAAAGTTTATACGACTACCCCTTCCACACAAACATAATATGTTAATAATGCGCAACTTACATAAGTTACAGCCCTTACCCCAGGGCTCTGGGGAATTAGTAAACTCTTGAGTTATAGTTATTTGACTTTTGGAGTATTTTGAATAAAATGGCTATTTCAAAATTTGATCAAATAAGTTTGGAGCAAAAGGGAACAACAGGGGGGGGGGGCTGGCCTTCCTCCGATTACTTTTGGCCCATAAAAAGGGCACTAGAAATTCCCATTTTCAATCGAATGAGCCCCCTCCAAAGTTAATACGACAAACCCTTCCAAACAAAACCTTATATATTAACAATGAGCAATTAGCAGAACTTATAGCCCTTACCCTGAGACATGGGGGGCGGCATCGAACCCCGAAACCATAGTTATTTGACCTTCGACTATTTAAAAAAAAAATTACTACCTTAAGATTTTGATTGGACACGTTTGAGGAAAAGGTGGCGTGGGGGTCTAGTTGCCCTCCAATCACATTTGACTCTTAAAAAGGGCACCACACCTTCCAATTTCCAATCGAACGAACCTCCCCGAAGTTTATACAACCTTCCCTTTCATATGAAGTGCCTCTGAAAAAAAAACATCGACGCCTTTAGGCCTTTACAATAGGCAAAGCTATAGTGTTTCCTCTGATAAATGCTTAGAAGAAATAAAAAGTGCATATTTTTAAATCATTAAGTTATTATTATGTTTAAGTTATAAGGGCTAGATTAGGTAATTTTTTCTTTGTACTCCGTTTTGTGTGCTTTTTAATTTGTTTTTCTTGCGATTCACTTATTTTGTACACATTTTTCGTGTATATGGCCCAGGGGTTTTTATCTATCTATCTATTAACTAATTGCAAATTGTGTTTATAGGAATCTCTCCAGTATCTCTATTTAAAGCAAGGTCTCTATTTATGCATATTTTTTTTAATTGCCTCTCTAAAAGCTTGTGGTAGGCCATTTGCTGTGGATATTAAAGTAAGCTCATCAAAAATAGCTAAATGATCTGGATTTTCAAAATTGTGGAGGGACAAAACAGAATCCAAGTCATCAGTTTCATTTTCATATCTCAGAGACTCTTCAATTGAACTTCAGTGTTCATGCAGTGGTTCCCCAGCTCTTGACGGATCCTGTCAAAGTAAAACTTGTCACACGGATTGACAGATCCTGCCACAAGAACAAGGGACTCTGTGAACACCACTACCAAATACAGGGTCAGTTTTATCCTTTCCAGAATTTAAAAAAAAACGTTCTACCTAAGTTCATTTTGAAAGAAACAGAGAGATTGTGCTTGTTTAAAAAATTTTCCAGGTTTGTTGCTGAGTCTCGTAGTATATGGTAAAGTAGTAATAGTTTGTTTTCAGTAGTCGCAGTTGCTGGAATCACTAAAGAATGGGTACATTATATCCTTGCTTTACATTTTTTAGTCTTCTGTCTATGATGTTCTCAATAAATTGAAATGGTTAACCATTACAGAATAAAACACCTGTAACGTAATTTAATTAAGAGGCTTTATGATTGTGTGATCAAATTTTTAGAGCTTTTCCGACTAAAGATATTACTAAGAGTTTAGTAAAGAACAAGTTCACACTGCCAATGCTTGTATCCGAGCCACTTTTTAAAGTAAATATTCAGTTACTATGGGCTATAGTTTGTTCTTTATTATAACAGATTGACCTGAACTTCAATCTTCCTTCTCGAGAAAAGAGTACTATCGTCATGTTTAACTTTATATATAGTAACGCTTGACGAGACACATTTTTTCAAAGATGATTACAAACAGGAAAAAGCCTATAATTTTTTCTTATTTGGAAAAGTAAGAGACGAACCTCACAGAAAAGGCATTTAAGTAAGGCAAATATGGCACCATACCCCAGAAAAGCAAATTTTCAAAAAAATGCTTGTATTATATTAATTATAGTTACTATATGCCATGATTTGTTCTTTACTAGGTTTCAGCTATCTCTACAATCATGATGCCGATTAAGCTTGCATAATTCCCATTTGTAATGAAGTGTGCCGATCATTTATATAATATTTTCAAATTTAGGCATTTTCTAGTTTCATTTCAAAAAGGTAGAATTGTTGAGATTACGAACTGAGGTTACTTTTTGTGTAATATTATTTCATTTCATCCATTCTACAACAAAGTAACTAATATCTTATAGTAATAGTTATATACATCTGACATAAGGTCTAATTTTTCCTTACTTTTTTCTATTTCATTACTTTTTTTCTTTTAACACCTATGGCTTGACGTCGCTATATATTGACGGCGCTGACGTTATTATAATTATAATATAGGTTTTACTTTTTACCTCTTCTATGGTTATAACCTTCGGTCATGGCGTCATTCATCACCTTGTATACAAAAATGCAGGTTTTCGTAAGAAATAGGTTTTATTTTAAATATTGTCTTTTGTTAATTACAAAAGGCACTAGACATAAAAATGTCCTTTGAAATGAGCCCTTAAACAGCTTTCTATGATGTTCCAGTTCCCAGCTAGCTGCGAATGAAAAAGCAAAAAAAAAGACGCGTTCGGTGCAGAATGTCGTTATACATTTTAGTTATTCCATAAGAAGGATACCTCATTTTTTCCATTCCTGTATTAACAGGATCTATCATGATAAATCTTCCAGGATGCCTCCTCATATAATTAAATCTATAGATAACTTCTCTCGTTCATCCTTCTAAGAAGTTGGATAGCTAAGGGTCAATCCAAAAAAGGATTCTCTTGGGGTCAGGGAGTGCTCTTCATCGTGAGTGAAAGAGCTTTGACCTTATCTTCCATTAGGAAAAAAGACATGTAGGCTACACGTGATTGCAGATACAACCTTCATCTTACCGTTATTTTACTAAGAAGGAAAAAAAAAGAATATAGCCTACGTTTTTTAAAACCGCAGTTTTTTCTAGTTCCACGAAGTGTAATTGCTGGGGGTAGTACAGATATCCACGTACAAGAAGGAAGCACAATAAATATTACATGTACAGTATACGATTCAGTGCAGCCACCAGCATTTTTCTTTTGGTATCATGATGGTCAAGTAAGTATAGCTATATTTATCAAGTTTATAGGTTTGAGAGACCTAATTACCAAAAATACATAAATTTTGAGTCAGAAATAAAAAAAATTGTAAAACGCTTTTTTTATCAATACAATACAAATTCCAGATTACTATTCAAAAGTTTTTGTTGTGTTACATAACTTGTAAAAGTGTTTCTGAGAGAGAAAAAAGGAAGAAAGGGCTGAATTAATCCTATTATGATACAACATCAAGCTATGAGTATTAACATAAAAATCAAAAGAGCCTTAGCCTTCAATTCGAAATGTTAGGTTGTTTTTAGAATCTGACTTTTGGAGACCATCCACGTCTCCAAAAGAATAAAAAGTTGAGACCTTCTTACCACTACAATATGCACAAAAAGTGTCAAGAAAGTGAGCTCTGTGTTTGTGCCGCGCACATTTCGTATGTGACAGGTTTTGCTAAAATTAAAGCTATTCAAAAGCCAACTTAATTTAATTTTTTGCATCAATTATCAGGTAGAAAACTCATCCATAATTTTCATAATTTTCTTTTGCGCGTCAGCAATTAAAACTAGGTTGTCTTTGCTCTAATTATTTTGTGTCTTTGTTTTTGGGCATACAGAGTATTCATAACTGCTTTTTAGAACGGACTTAGCTAAATTGGCACTTGCAGAAATATGTATTGTTTGACGATAGTTATCGTATGTTACATTTTGATAGTAATTCTTATCTTTAAGCATTATTTTTGTTATTATACAGACGTAAGTGCTAGTTAGTTACTTGAGAGCAAGTGACAGGTAAAGAAACTTTCTGCATAGTATAATACCTATTACAAGGCATATGCACAACTTAAACTTTAAAGCTAGCATTTGTCCTTTTGTGACATCATTTCAATCTGAATTTCTAAGACTCATACATAATGTGTAGCAAAGAAACTCGACAAGGTTACTAAAGTTATGAAATCAGTGTGCCGTTTAACCCTAAAACAAGTAAAATCTTGAATTCAACAAAAACTGTGTTAAAAATTGTTTCCCAGCGTAACTTGAAAATTTGACATGGTTAGATTAACTTTTGCAAATAATAACCAGTCACAAGTGCTGTTTACCAAGTCACGTCAAATGTTCCAACTCTGTTATCGTCTTTCTAAAGCAGTATGAAGACATCACATAGTCTTCTTAAAGCGATATAATACTAAAAGGATAATCCTTTCTTTATCTGATCATTTTCTAGAAGCACTTAGGTTTTATGTACGCAATAATTGTAATGAATTTAAAGAAAAAAAAAAAAAACCAACAAACTTGACTTTGCGGTTTATCAGTAATAAATGACTGATTGAAAAAATTGTAAAATTAGCTTACCGCATAACTTGGAATGTTGAGTTTGTTCAAAATACGAAGCGTGCAAGGGATAATGTTTTTATCCGGATATGACCGGATAGTGTTTTTTTAATGTCTTAAAAAAATATTAATGTCGTCTGTGTTAATTTATTATTCTTACTTTTATTTATGACAAATTACGGTATTATAACTTTTTTTTTGTAATTCGTAATGCAGGGACATAAGCAGAGAAGATGTTATCTTAAATTTATGGTCACAAAGTGCAGTTTCCAAATGGAGCCTTTAAAACCGTGGAGAATGTCTTGTGTTTAGATTCTCTTGTTATTATCATGGACCCAAGGGTGTGACATCTGAATAGCAAACGCGTAGTAATTGTGCTAAGATTATACGAAATCTCGTGGGGAAAAGTGGTGAAAACTGAATCGATACGATCACCCCTAGCAAAAAAAACAAAAAACAAACAAACAAATAAACAAACATCCGGGATCTTTCTTCTGGCAAAAAATACAAAATTCCACATTTTTGCAGATAGGAGCTTGAAACTTCTATAGTAGGGTTCTCTAGTACGCTGAACCTGATGGTTTGATTTTCATTAGAGTTCTATGACTTTTAAGGGTTGTTTCCCCCTTTTTTCGAAAATAAGGC
>JAQQPU010003489.1:25149-43954 GCA_029168905.1 Artemia sp. Kazakhstan ARC1039 | reverse complement strand
TATAAATAACCCAAAAAATACCAACTACAATATATAATATACAATTACTCACATTTACAGTTGCCAGCTATTTTTTTCATGGCTGGCCAGTCAGACCTTAGATCTTTTATTATACATTTCCAATCAAATGAGCCTCCTCTAAAGTTCACTCGAACACTCCTTCCTTAAAAAGTGTATATGCACCCAGGGCATAACTAAAAGCCCTTGCCCCCAGACTCTGGAGGATTGTTTCAACTCCAAAGGCCAAGTTATGTGATCTTTAGACTTTTTTTTTGAAAAAAAAAATGGATATCACAGAACTTCTATCAGATGCATTGCGGGAAAATACGACGGGGGGGGGGTAGCTGCCCTCCGATCACTTTGACTATTAATAAGTGTACTAGAATTTCTGATTACCAATCCAATGAGCCCCCTCCGACTACCCTTTATAGAAACCTTATATACCCCTAGGGCATAATTTACAACCCTTGCCCCGAGATCTGTGTGTGTTTGGGGGGGGGGGGGGGTTGCCCTCCAATAATTTTTGACTTAAGAAGGGCAATAGCCTTTTCAATTTCCAATTAAATGAGCCCCTTTTGAAGTTTCTATCACAACTCCTATATGAAGTGCCCTGGTAAAAAAAAACACCACGTATATGGGGTACATTTTTGTTGTCGTTGGCAGCTCTGCTTAAATATATTAAGCTAAATACTATCTCTAGGGTAATCTCAATAACATTGATCAGGTTTGTTGTTTTGACTTTTACGTTTTTCAGAACAAAGCAGATGAATGAATTCTCAATTAGTACTTGGTAATGATGATTGGTGAATAGATGGGCTTTTGGAATGTGATATGCATCACCTTCGATAAGGGAACATCAGGTTGATAAAATTTGATATAAGTTAAGAAAATAATAAGTTTAAACAAAAAAGTCACTTTACTAGAAATGAGTGAATTCAAATTCGTAGATAAAAAAAAAAAAATCAAGATCGTTAATTGATATCGTGCTTAAATAAGAAAAAGAATATGATAATAGGCATTTTTTGAATAAGAGGGAAAAAATTTGCACAACAGAATAGCTTTTTTTATTCAATCAGTTTGGAAAAAAAAGATGAAGCTTTATTTATATAACATGCTATGCTGTGTTAGGATTATGCCCTCGATATGCCAATGATCCTTTACCCGTGGACCCAAGGTTTTAAATATATGTTGAACCATCACTAAAGTGGATTAAAAGATGGCTTTGAAGGGATAGCACGTTAGAGATATTGGATAGATTTACAGTTCTGGAACGGACTGTGTTTCAAGTTGTGTTTCTGTGTTTCAAGTGTGTTGTCTCACGTTTTCTGTACTTCAGGTACTTGGAGTAAAATAGACGCCTTCGTTTTTGTATTGCCGTCATGGCAATCAGTGGCACAAGGATGAACGCTGGTGCTGAGAAATTTCCTTAATCTGGAGCTATAGATTTTGGCGAGTTCAGAAACCTGGAGACAACGTTGGCTAACGATGACTACATAAATGGGGAGTGGGGGACCAGTGAAAGGTGTCGTGTCTCTTACAAAGCTGGAATTACGGGAGAATGAAGGAATGCAGCTATGTGCAAATGCCTTTCCTATGATGTCAATTGTTGTTTATGAGACTTATGAGAGCCTAGTACTGCAGTTCTGCCCTCCGGTCAATGATTGGAACCTCTCAATTTGGGAAGTGGCAGAGTAGCGTTAAAATCTGTGACTGGTATCTTTGGATATGTTTAACCAGTGAGATAGGGAGTCTGTAAGCTTTAAGCGGTCTGGACCTCGATCGGTTCGGTCTCATTTGTAATGAATTTTTTTTAGTATGGTTTGAGATTATAAATTAAATTTAATAATGTATATGTTGCTCTAAATTTTGCCCTGGTAAATTTTACCATCTGTTTTGTATTTTTCAGCATTCGGTTTTTGTGAATTTGCCAGCCCCGACTCTGCTTTACGAGCCATTCGAGTCTTACATGATTGGCAAATAATGGACAAGAAGCTAGTGGTCAAAGTAGATGCAAAGACGAAAACTTTGCTTGAAGAATTCAAAAGTAAGTAAATATTTAACTTAGTTTGCATTTTTATTATTCAAATTTTTTGGAGGGAAATTTTCAACATTATTTTGGAAAATTAGTGCTTCGTTGAACGTATGAACATGACGGAAGAGCTCTCCAGACTAGTCTAATCTCAGAATAGGAGGACATCTACGCAGCGGCTCACTTGAGAGAAGATTGGAGGCTACGTATGACGCCCCGTGTGGCTCCAGAGGGACTTAGATTTGTAGAAACTTTGAATATCTCAAGAATTATTTCTTTTGTGGGCGGAATCAAATAAAGGGCTGAGGATACTGTGTTCGCTTCTTGCCAAAAGTGTGTACGACTTCAACTCCTAAAGTTAAGTAAGTAAAGCAGGACAGTATCTAGGATTTTCTTCGTTGGGGGGGGGGGGGGGGTAAAAAGGATTTTTTTGGAGGGCGTTTTTCGACAAAAAACGTCAAAAAACACATAAAAAATTTTTTTATATTGATTTTGTTTCGTTTTTGTGAGTTGGACAATTATTTCGGGGAAGGGGTCCTCCCTCCTGGATACGGCCTTGAAATAAAGTTACCAGATGTAATTTCTGAAGACTAATTAAAATGCCACTAACCAATTAACATGACATTTGGCTTAAGCCTACGTCAGCTAGAAGCCTGCCCCATAATTGATGCATTCTTCCGATGCTGGATTCTTTGGGCCTAATTTCGTAGTTTAGTTCACACTAAAGCCCGTTGGTCAATTTTTCCCCTTTTGAGAAGCACGTACCCATATCAACGAGTTTCTAAGTCTTATTTGTAATAGGTTTTTAATTTCGATGCCGGCCTCCTCGTGTGTTGAACTGGAAATATCCAACATAATTTTTAAGTGTCTTGTGACAATGGGCTTTACCCCTTCTCTCTTATTATGGAATTAAACGCTGTCTCGGTATTAAATAATTGAGGGTAGGAAAAAGAAGACGGCTAACTTTTGCAAACTAAAGCCATAATTTGGAGAAGAGGTATGAATATTATGGAAGATATCGATTTAATTTAATTAATTAATAAGAAGATGACTAACTTTTGCTAACTGAAAGCCATAATTTGGAGAAGAGGTATGAGTACTATAGAAGATATCGGTTTAATATATCTTAGATTATATTATTACATTTACTTATGCTAAATGATAAAATAAACAACTGGATGGGAATAAGGTTTCCAAAATCGTAAAATTTTATTTATTTTCGTTTAAAAAAAAAAACAAAAAAAAACAAACAAAAACACAGAGCTAAAAAAAGACAATCGTTCGAGTTGTGTAAAGTTATCTAACTTGTGTTAATATTAAATAAATTTTATTTATTTATCATAAATTTTTTTTTTCTTTTAACAGAGAAAAACAGAGCGCTTTAAATGACAAACAGTTGAACTGTGTAAAGCCATGACCGTGTTCAGGTATGGACAAAGTTCCAAAGCTGCCAGTAGCAGAATTCGACAAAATTCCAAAAGCTGCCAACACTTTAGCAGCACAACTTGTGTTTTGACAGCTTTTCTTTGAGCAAAAAACATTTTTATATGTAAAACTAGTATTTTCAGACAAAATCGAACAAATTTGAAAACTGCCAAGTAGCATTTCTGTTTTGCTACCCCACTTTTTCCATGGCGGAACTTGTATTTACTTACTCTTTTACAATTTAAGCCAAAAAAGTCAAAGAAGATCAAGCCAGGTCTCCTAAGAAGGAAGAAGAAGTCACTTCGGAGGATCCATTTTTTACTGAAGAAATGAAGAGGGAAGATGAACAAGTGATGAGAATGGTGAGAAAAATTGTGAGAGATAACGAACCTGCCATGCTGGCTATGGAAATTAGAAAAGGTGATGAAGTTTTTCCTGTTCAATCTCTTCAGTTATTTAGCCAATTATTAAGAAGGGGATTTAGTAATTCCTGTATCCGCGATCCCTGTTTGCAATCCTGTGGAACCTTTTAGGGGGTGTCACAAGGATTTTCCTGGTGGGTGGAATTTCGAAACACACACCCACAAAAAAAGAAGCATTTTTGATAGGTTTTCGGGGGCTAGGTTAAAAGGGTTCTTAGACAGTTTGCTTGGGGATCGGATTCCTTGTCCTAGGTGCCTTGTCCATGCTCTAATCCTTGTGCCAATGTTAGTATGTGTTGTCTCGTTTGAGCCCAGTGTATTATCCGCTACGGAAATTCGTACCTGATAATTTAGCATTCCGAAGTGATTAATTATATTCAGTATTGCGTTTATGTTTGATAATTCGTTTAGCTGCGCTCTTGTCTGACCCACAAGGAGGCGTCAGGAGAGTTTTCCTGGTTGTGGGAAGATTTTGAGAAATAAAAATTATATTGTCGATCATCAGGAGCTTGGATAAATAGTCCTTTGGACAGTCTGTTTTGGGAATCTGCTTCGTAGTCCGAAATACAGATATGCTCTAATGCTTATGCAAATGCTATTGTGTATTACTTAGTTTGAGCCCGTCGTAGTTCCCGCTACGCAAAGGCATGCATGATAACTAAAAATTTGAAATTATTAAGTTACTGACAACTTTTTCCCCCTTATACTCATCCTGGATCTATTCAAACCTGGAAACGGCTATTATCTAACGTTTTACTTTTGATTTTCAACATTGTGAAGTCTTTAGGCAGTACCATAATTTCGTCAGTGTTGTCACGTTGATCCGTTAAAATAAATAAGCGAAATTAATTATTTAAATAAAGAAGGTTTTTCGCCCTTAAAAACTCAAACATTAACAATCCGTTGATTCCCAAGGGCAGCTAAACCTTCAGAGAAAAACCACACCTCCATATTCTGTTGGTAATATGTATTTTAGCTTATTTTTTTTTACTGATCTTTCACCTACTTTTTTTTTTAATTTGGTGCCCACTACAACCAAAAATTCCATAACTGCATATGGAGATCTTTAAATTGAATTCCCTATTTTTCTTAGCTTTAAAGATATATACGATTGTGGAAGTTTCCACTTAACCAAATTTTGCTTTCAGTGTCCTTGGTATTTCAATTACATATGGAGCACGAAGGAAGTATACGAATTGAAAGCTCCTAGGCTAACGTACCATAGGAAGTTTAAATAGATTTTAAAAAAAGCTGGCACCCTCACTTGTTATATAAAGTGTAATGCCAACTTTCAATGTCTTCTTTTTTTTAGACCCGCCAAAGGAAAGGTCTCTACCAGTCCCTGGCGTTAAAACTCAGGAACGACTTCTTCAATTAACTCAAAATGATTCGGTAAGTGAAAGAATTTTAGACTTTGAATGTTTGCTAAAACTTACCTTGAATTTGCTTAGGTTTTGTAATATGAACGGATGTGGTTGAGAAGAAAAGGGGAGGTCGTATTCGTAGCCCATTTCATTACCAGTCACTTTGTTTGGTGCTAAGAGGAGAACCATGGAAATGAAGTAAGGGGCAACCACGGGGCAACATTATCATGGTTGTCTCTCGGAAAAAAAGCAAATGCCATCTAAGATTCATCCACGAAATATTAAATCTGATTGTGATAACCTAAATAAAAATATCATCTTTTTATTTTACCCGGTCGACTGACCATATTTTAAACAGTAGGCTATACGAAAAGTGGGATTCAATCTCGCTTTCTAGGACTATAATGAGGGAAAGATTGAGATGGCTAGGGCACGCTCTGTGGACGAAGGATGACAGATTGCTGAAGACTGTCCTTTTGGCCAGCCGTCTAGAGCTATATGATGGGAACTTCCTGGTAGGTGTAAAGAGGGAGGTTTTGAATAGATTAAGACGGAGGAGGAACGCGCGTTGCTTTATTGGCTTCACGTGGCTTGGTGCTGCGGTGAGTTGTTAGTAGTAGTAGATTGTAAAAACTAGAATAAAAATATCATCTTTTTATTTTATTTGTCTTTTTTCTTTTATTTTGACTACAATAGGCTGAATATATAAAAAAAACACTTAGTTAAAGTTAGAGTAGTTAAATCTGCGAATATCTTCTTAATGACCTTATTTTTTATTGACTAACTTTGCCCTCCTTTAAAAAAAAAAAGTAACTTCAGTGAATTTATGGTTAGATTTAGCTTTGGTCGCTAAATTTTGACTTTCAAGAGTTAACCTGTCCTATAAATTCATTTTCACAAGGAATTTTCACCTTTGAAATTAATCGAAATAATAGGTAAAATTCCTGAATCAGGTTTAAATTGTGATTCTACCTCACTTTATAGTTTTTTCTCAAATGGGTTTTTAAATTTTCGGCTATTATGGGCTAGAGTTCGTTCTATACTAGGCTACCCCTTAAGGGGCAACCATGATAATGAATTTCGTATTATTGATGGATAGCGTTGCACCAAGAGTGTCGCTAGTACTTCTTAGTTCATATAAAGGGCATGCTATAATACCAATTATCCACTTCTATTCAGTTTCTTGGCTATATCATGGTTACAGTAGTAGCTGATTCCTAGTAGAGCGCCAACTTCGACCCGTAGTAAGCGAAATCCCTGTTTTCAAGCCATCGTATCCAACACGGAGTTTGACGCGGGTTATGCAGATAATCTGTTTAAGTTCCATGTTCAACACGGCTTTGGGCAGGGTTGCCACCGAGGTTACGTTTGTACCATTTTTGGCACGTTTTAAATAAAACGGTACGTTTTACGCTGCGGTCCTAAAAACGTTACATTTTTGTTGCGTTTTTGAATTTATGTTACAATTATGTTACGCTTTTGAATGATAAGTAAGTTTCACATTTTCTGAGTAATCTATTTTTTACCCCTTGAAAAAAATCTGCTGTTCCCATTTTAATTACACTTACAAGAGTATCGCCATTCTTTCACATCGCGGTCATTTAATCTTACCACACAATCACTCAGTTATCAGGATGAGAAAATACCCACTTCGCTTACTCGCATTGTAAGTTAAGAAAACATCATGAGCATAAGATTATCATTTGCTTAGTGACTAATGACAATTGACAATAGTCAGTTAGTCACCTTACGAATTTTCAATTTCATCATTCGAGTTTGAATCTTGTTCAGTCAACAGTCAACTGAAATGATATGGGGAAGGGGCTAGCTGAAGTCAGGGAGGAAAATTTATAATAAAAGCAGGTAAATAATAATAAAAGTTATTTTCCTTATAATTTCTTTTTAAGTATGTGACTATAAGATGATATATGTATTATTCTTTGGGTAACAACCTCATCTCCCCCCCCCCTTTCTGATTGGTTGGACATTACACCAGGTTATGTATAAAACTTGCTCTTTTTATATGGGATTATTAACAGCTGATATTGACATAATATATGAAACTGTAAAAATGAGCCATTTTTTGGTTATAACCAAGCTATATCTAATCACTCAGGAGGGTTAGTTGAACCAGAATTTTCAATTTTATGGTAGACGTTCATGGTAACTAAAGGATTTAATGGTACTGCTTGAGTTACAATTGGTTGGGAGTCACAATTCAAATTACAAATGGAGAAAGGCATTTTATGTAAATCACTGTTGTTTTGTATAGGAACTGAAGACAACGATTGGAATATTTTTTGTTGGATAAAATAAAAACAAAACAAAAACTCCGTCACTCGGAATTGCTCAAATCCTCATGTAGGAGTGATGCAAATTTGAAGCTGGAGGAGGTGAGACTGAGACTGAACCAATCTAAAATATTAGACGGGAAGGGAGCGATTAAAATGATTTTTTGGGTCTTTTTAAGAAATTGGATTTATTAAGATCGTTTAAGTTGAAATTAAACAATTTAAAAAATCTAGTTGGTTATCTTCTTTTCTGAAAAACTCTAAGTTGTCCTGTGCTTATTGATTTGCCTTTTATCTTGTACGTATTACTCATCAACTTTTGGTTTAAATAAATAGATTCAAAGACTTTTGGTTTAAAACACCCCTAATGTCAATTAAAAAAGAAGCAAAATAGTTGCCTGGGGTTATATATATGCATCAAGGGAGGGGGCGGTCTTTCTGTTGTGCAGGTAAACCGGAAGCAGCACTTACAGTTGAATAAATAGGAAATTCCTAAAGGTAAAGAAGCATAAATTGTTATTATTGTATACTTTTTAGGCATCTTTCAAAAGTTAGGGGGAAGATTTTAATGAGATTATGTTTTTATAATATTTTTTAAATTATATAGGCAACAAAAGTCCCCTCCCTCCTTTAAGTACCACTCTTGATAGCGAAATTAAGGCACCCTCTCTTAAAAAGACACTTTCCTATCAAAAGTTATAAAAAAGTTACGTTTTAAGAGTTTGGACGTTACGAATTTTTTTGGTCTGGTGGCAACCCTGGCTTTGGGTGCTCTTCAGAACCCGTGTTCAACCATGCTGTTCTACCGTGTTACAACTTTGAAGAACCCGTGTCCCTCATGATTGAAACTCGTAAGATGAAAACGCTTTAAAGTTCGGCTGGGTATAACAGGGAGAACCTGGAAACAGCTTTTGTCGAACCCGCTCAAAACATGCTTCAAAGTCGGTGCCTGATAATACAACTTCTGAAAGCTTTGAAAAAAATAACTGTCTAGTGAGAAAAAACCTTTATTTAAAGCTGATTAAGGAATGATAACTTTAGCTTTGTATAAATTGTAAAAACAATTTCAATTTTTTCTTGTGGAGGTAATTTTAAAAAGAGCCTAAAACCATTCGAAAATAGCTGGAAGTAGAAAATCGAGCTTTGGAATTACCAGCAGCAAAAACCATCTTCCTGAAAATTTGAATTTGAAATTTGACTTTTGGGTTAGTTAAATCTAAAATTGGTTGATTAAAAAGCTGTTTCCTCATTCACTTCCAATGTGGCTTGCACTAAAATAATTTGCATAATAAAGTTCTGCTGCATCTTTAGAAGGAAAAGCGAACCATCTGAAAATTAAATCTAGCCAAAAACCAATTTTTACCTAACTTAAGCTAAATACGCATATAAATCAACATTTAAAGAAGTTTAACTGACAAGAAAAGGTGTGTATTTGATTGTTTTGATTGTTCTTTTGGACTGGGATTCAAAGAACCAAAGATAATACCAAATTCAACAGCCAAAGAGCCATAATTGTTGGTGGACCCCACAATTTGCTTTGGTTGATTACTTGTGGCTCTTAGCCCGTAATTTGCCCTCACTTGATTTACGGAATTGCCGTGGTGGTGGTGGGGTGTGTGTTGCACCTCAGTCATTAGGAGGGCCAGCCTAGTGTATACTTTATTTCTGTATATCTTCTGAGAAGTCGCAATTCTCTCTATTCTCGCAATTCTCTCTATATTTCTGTATATCTTCTGAGAATTTCTCTCTATGCAGCAGTTTGGTGTTAGCTGTTATTTCCTATTTTTTCTGTCTTGAAATTGTAGCTAATTCAAAAATGAATTTTTCTGACATCGTAGATTTAATCTGCCATAATAGCTTACAATAAGCACAATAGCACATCATAATGGACTTAATATAAATGGGGTTTGTAATAATGTTTATGCGCTGTCACTTCTGAAATAAATTTTTTAAAATATATATCTTTTATGTGAGCGTGGTTGGGATGGGATGTGGTGAGCTCTTTTTTCAATATGGGAGTAATCTTGATAACGTAATCTAAATTCTGATCAGCAATAATCAAAGTGGTTTTATGGAATTCTTGGATGGTTTCTTTAGTTTTTAATATTTTTTCTCGAAAACTCAATATGTTGGGGGTTTATAGGTTTTGTGTTTGAGTTTTATTCCAATGATCGCCGCTGCTTGAGGGCCTCTGCTCAGAAATTGGCTTTCTCTTCGGAAGAAGGATGACAAATTAACAAAGACTGTCGTTTTCAGCCAACCGTCCTGGGCTGATTGAAAAAACGTGTCGTCCTCAGTTGGAATGGGGAAATATCCTTTTGGGGGATGTTTATCCCATTTCTTGAAAATCGGAAAAAATTTTACAGCATATCCCTTCTTTCCTGAGGAAGGAAATCTACCTTTCATTGGACCTTTCCTTCATACTTTTATTGGAGATTTATAATTACCTCCTCTTTAAACCCTCCAGGAAGTTCTCATTCCCCTTCAATATTTTCTTGCAAAATCCTCCCACCCCAACTGAGGACGACTTGTTTTTTTTTGGCAAGCCCAGGATAGTTGGCTGAAATGAACAATCTTCGGTAATCTGTCATCTGGTAATTTGGGTAATGGTCATCTGTCATTTGGTAATTTGGTAATATAATATTTTTGTTAAGTGTCACAAGAAAATATTGAAGGGAATGAGAGCATCCTGGAAGAGTGTAGAGAGGGAGGCTCTGAAGAGATTGGGAAGGAGAGTGTGTTGATGTGTTGGCTTTATAGGGCTTGGTGCTGTGGTGTTTTAGTAGTAGTAGTAGTATTGCGATATCATGACATCCACCTCCCGAGTCAAGATGATTTTACGACATTGAGTTTCATCCACCTACTGAATTATATTTCTAAAATTTACTTTTTTGAAAACTTGCAAAATTGGAGAATTTTTCTATTTTCTAAGGAAATTTTATGATTCCTTAGGAAAAAGTCTAAGTAATGTCATAATTAACCGTCACCATGAAAACTGAAATGAAGACAATTCTACTTTATTCCAGATTTTACGGTGACGGCTTTAAGGAATATAGCTGAAAGATACAACTATTTTTCATCATGACTCGTTGTGTCTGAGATTAGGAGCGGTGACCATTCAGCGTATTATGTTAAATTGTAATGATTTTGGTTCTCGGCGTCCAGGAATGGACTGAGTATTTTGATTATGTGTGATTTATTATTTTCATTTGTTAATAAACCCATTGAACATTGACCATATCAGGAGGGGGGATGCTAAGTTTGAATCCAATTCCCAGACTTCTCGTATTTCAAAGGAACATTTTCAATAGATATAAAGTAAGGTAAAGGTAAAGAATACGGTATTGGACTTAACAGTCCCTACCGGCGGTGCTGATCTCCGTTTTGTGGTCCTTCAGCCAGGAAGTGTAATGGGGGGCTGGGGACCAACCATCCTTTGATTTCGCACACCTTTCCTGTTTACTTTCCCCAGATTTCCCCGGGTACCCATTTAAAGCCGGGTCAACTCCGGCTGAGCCTACAGAGTCACGCCACTAAACCCCGTCCCAAACCAAATGATTTGGTATACTAGGATCGGAACCCTCGGCTTCTCGGACAAAGGATACTAAATCCAGCGCACCAAGCCACTCGGATAGGACGGCCTATGGGTATGCCCCAAAAATGTATTTTTCAAACCACTCGAAGATGCGACAAAGATGTAACTTACACCAAAAGTACAAAGGTCAATTTTTTCATGAGTTTAAAAACAATGCATTCAATGAGCTCGAATTATAAAATTACTTTTTCCTAGAGAATCATCTAGAAAAAAGTATAAAACATCAAAAACATCAAAACTGAATGTCATGTTATCGTCATGACTCGGGAGGTGGATGTCATGACACCGTAATACTAATACTACTGCTACTTACAAATCACCGCAGCACCAATCCCTCAGAGGCCAACACATCTACGCGCGCTCCTTCCCCATCTCAATCTCTTCAGAGCCTCCCACTTTACTTTCCCCCGGGAAGTTCTGACTCCCCTTCAGTATTTTCTTGCGACATCATCCAATACCAACTGAGGACGACTTGTTTTTTGGCAACCCCAGGACAGTTGGCTGACAAAGGACAATCTTTGGTATTGTCATCCTTCTTCCGCACAACGGGCCCTAGCCATCTTAACCATTCATTCATTATAGCTCAGGAAAGCGGGATCGAACCACACTATCCGTCAAACCTACTGTTTGATATACGGTTAGTCAGTCGGGCACCCAAAATAATCCGTAGGCAATTTTTCTGGAAAACATCTAGCAAATCTTCCTCTATTTTCGGAGCGATCACAGAGGGAGCAAACATCTTAACTTGTCTCAAATACGATCCTCTGTAATAGCCTTTAATTTTCCTTGAGATCCAAAAATATTCTCGAAAAAAAAAACCAACAAATTATTCCTTTATTAATCATCCAAGGGGAATTTTACGGGGATACAAAAAAAATACTCTAGTTTTCGGGAACTTGAGAACTAATACATACAATTTCCATTTAATATTCCCTCTGGACGAATTAAGTGAGAAATAAAAATAATTACCAAAAAAGTTAATATTTTTTGTTCAAACATCAAAATGGCGGCATATACATCCGTAATGCCACTTAATAAATCATTTAAATAATAGAATTGACTATGTATCTTTGTATATCAAATATTTAGAAATATAACAGGTAACGAGAAGCTTGTCTTTAGTTATGTCATACTTTATTATGGCTTTTCTAGACAAATTTGACCGAGCAAAGTAAGATTTCCTTTTGCCTGATTTGAGTTTTTTGAAAAAAAAAAAAAAAAAATCAAGCATGTCTGATTTGAGCCTTAAAAAGGACAGATGAAGATGAAGAAAAGAACAGATGAAGATTGGCAAAAGGACAGAGTTGTCAGTCAAACAACACTGACAACTTTGCTTGAAAAGGCAATAAAGAAGACAAAACTTTAAAGAAGCATAAAAAATGAGGGGCAACATAAACTAGCCATTTATAAACTAAGACAGCCCACACCAAGGAACAATTATCAAAAAATTCTGAGTTCATAATTAGTGTGACGTTGACATTACATCAAATGAGCAATAATTAGAAATAAAGTCACATCCCAGACAACTTGCGTATCTGTATCTGTTATTCAAGATTTTGCCACAAATCGCCGAAAAAGTTTTAAATTAGATTCTCAATGAATTCTTTTTAAAATTCTTGTAACATTAATTTTTTTTTTTTAATATTTTAGTTTTTCTCCAGTCCAAGTCCAGTCTGCGTTCGATTACAAATATATCCAAAATTTGGTAAATCAAGACAATATTTTTTATTTTTTGTTGCCCTTAGCCAGCGCTGGTTAAAAATAAACACAAGAAGTATTTACAAAAAAGAACCAAGTAACTAAAAAAAAAATAAAAAAAAATTATTTTTAACTATTTTCAATTGCCTCCTTCCTTGCAACAGCCAGGATCGAACTTAAGCTTGAAAGCTTTCGGGCGAGGCTTTATCGACTAAGCTGTCACAAAGTGTTTCATTTGGATATTAATAATGTATATGAAGTCGATATTGCTTGTCTCTGAGAGAAAATGACGTCATATCCAGGAAAAATGGCTGTCATTTCAATAATCATGTCGCACTCTACTTTCGGACTTATTTAAGCTATTGAGAATAGCCAAGAATTGGGACTATTAAGAAGAAGACATGCCAATAGAAGATATACCTGTATAAAAATTGACATATCTGCTATATTCTTACTATACTACTTAAAAACACAACCGCTAAATACAAAACAGCATCTATCTAAAATCAGTAGTAAGGTTTGGTAATAGGTAAATTTAGTAAAAAGAGTACAACTTTCAAACAGTTCATGGTAACGAACTGTAAGTAAGGAGCGACCAGGGTCATTAGTAACCGAAACTCTAAAAATCAGAATTTTTATGCCAATAGATATATCAAAAGAATTGGATTATTATGCTGATTCCAAATGTATAAGTTTCATTCAGTTTAGTGTTACCCATCAAAGGCTACGGGCCTGAGAAAATTGGTCTGATTTTCGATAAAAGGGAGAATCCCCCCTAGAAGTCGTAGAATACTGATGAAAATCACACGATCAGATTCAGAGCATCAAAGAACCTTGCTGTAGAGGTTTCAAGCTTCTATCTGGAAGAATGTGGAACTTCTGTGGAAATTATAAAACTTGCCCATGTATAGAATTTGTTATTGGGAAGTATGCTTACATGTTTAGGGTGGGAAGGAAGGATGAATTTTCTGCTGGGGGATTTTGCACGGGGACACTTTTCCATGGAGAGGGGAGTTTCCAGGGGATAAACTCTTCAGGAAAAAGTTTACACTGGGGGAATTTGCCAGAACTCCTATAAGAAATTTCTTTATGTGTCTTGCTTTCTCTTTCCCGATTCAATTTTTTCTTGTGGAGTTGTTAAGGGTAATTGTCCGGGGTAAATTTTCGCCAGAATTTATGCTATTTCAGAGGATATTTCTGTGGGTATGGGGATTTTCCTGTGAAAGTGGAGCCAGATATCCTGTTTTTTTTTTTTTAACGATCAGAAACTAAATAAAAAAAGGAGTCTTTTCAACTAAAAGTAAGGAGCAACATTAAAACTTAAAACGAAGTTTTTATATTTTTATTTACTTTTGTTTAGATTACTTTTTTTTATTGATTGTACAACAAAATGGGCTTTATTATAATTTTGTGTCAGCAGGCCTTGGAAAGTTTCCTGTTTAAGTTTAGACTGCCGCAGGGCTGTCTATTTAGTTTGCTCCTGCTTGAAATACATGTGAGGCCTTACTAAAGGCCCTTAAAACTACAGAATTCGGATATTAGATAAAACTTTGGAAAAAATATGTTTTGTAGATGACTCAGCTACGTTCAATAATTATGATAAAGACATGAAAGTCACAAAGCAGTGCGTCTAAAAATATTGCAATCACTTACAAAGAAAGTGACTCAAACCTACAAAGAAAAACTTAAGTAAGGAGCGACCCGGCTCAATAGTAACCGAAATTCTAAAAAACGGAATTTTGATGCCAATAGATATATCAAAAGAATCGGCTTTTCATGCTGATTTCAAATATATAACTTTCATTAGCTTTAGTCTTACCCATCCAACGTTACCTGAGAAAAATTTCCTGATTTTTTTAAATAAGGAGGAAACACCTCCCAAAAGTCAAGTGATCTCGATGAAAATCACACCATCAGATTCAGCGTATCAGAGGACCCTAATGTATAGGTTTTAAGCTCCTATCTGCAAAAATCTGGAATTTTGTGTTTTTTGCCAGAAGAAAGATCATGGATGTGGGTTTATTTGTTTTTTTTCCCAGGGATGATTGTATTGACCCAGTGGTCCCAGAATATCAGGAGAGGGCTCATTTGAAGGGAAATTAAAAGTTATACTGTCCTTTTTATGTAACCTAAAAAATTGGAGGGCAACTAGGCCCCTCCCCCGCCCCTTTTTTCCCGAAATCGTCCGATCAAAATTTTGAGATAGCCATTTTGTTCATCATAGTTGAAAGGCCAATAAATAGTCTTTAGGTATAAAATGAACTCCCCCCCTCCCCCACAGCCCCAGGGGAAAGGTCTTTGATTTATGAAATTTGCCCATTGTTTGCGCATAGTATTTTTTATTGGGATGTAGGCATACATTTCGGTTGGGGGGACACATTTTCTGCTGGGGGTTTTACCGCGGAAGAATTTTCCATGGGGAGTGAATTCGTCAGGAGAAATTATACACTGGGTGAATTTGCCAGAATTCTTATACAAAATTCTTTTTTATACGTCTTGCTTTCTCTTTTCCGTCTCAATTTTACGCGCGGAGTGGTTAAGAGTAGTTTCCCGGGGTAAATTTTCACCGGGATTGAATTGTCTAGAGGATATTTCCGTGGGAGTGGGTTTCTCCGTGGAGGTGGGGCCAGATTTCCTGGCATTATTTAAAAAACGATCAGAAATTAAATAGAAAAAACAAGTTTTTTCAACTGTTAGTAAGGAGCAACATTAAAACTTAAAACGAACAGAATTTATTACGTATATTAAGGGGATTGCCCCCTCCTCAACACCTCACTATCTACGCTAAAGTTTGAATTCTGTCCCAATTCTTTAATAATGACTCGACACAAGGGCCATTTAATTAGAACCTTAAGACGCTTTTCAAAAAGTACTAATAAACTATGGCGTAAAGAGCGAGGTGTTGAGGAGGGCGCAATCCCCTTTATATACTCAATAATTTCTGTTTGTTTCAAGTTTCAATGTTGCACCTTACTTTCAGTCGAAAAAACTTGTTATTTTTTATTTAATTGGCAAAAAGAACGGCCAAGTAGAGAAGTCATACTTATTAGAAACGGGTGTAAAATAGCTGGGTGTTCGCTTTAGTATATCCTGAAATCAGACCCTGATATTGAACTGTTTTTAGTGTGTCGCAACCGTATTGAGAACGTGGCGTTCATAGATGTAAACCTGGTGACGGGAAGTCAGCATACCCCTCGGTAATTTACTCCAACATGAAAAGACTCTTTTATCATTGTACTCATTATTTCATTGTTCATTCATTCATAGATTCTCCTGTACGAAGTTCAGGAGAGACTTCAAGTATTGCTCAAAGAGTATGGGTAACTGATGAGAGTGGGAATTGGCGCTAGTGTCGAAGAGAAAACTATTAATGCGATCTAGCGTTTAGTGATAACTGGCGTTTTTTTTTTTCAGGGTAATAATAAGAATAGTTAATTTGATTACTGTAATTTGTAAAATTAGGATGTTATATCTGTCTGGTCTCAGTTCCTGACAGTAAAACGATTACAATGCTTCAAAATAAAAATGTCAAGTGTCGTTAAACGTTAGATGGTGTTGAAGTTTCATTTTGGCAACACAAGCACCAGTTTAAAGTCTTAGAAGTTAGCTCTAGAATTTTGCATTAGTTTTTTATTCAGTTATTTATTATTGAAATTGTGTCTTTATTCCAGTTTTTGTGATGAGGGATTTTGGGAAAATAGCTGAAACATTAAAATAGCTGTCATCATAAGAGGGGGCATGCACAGAATAATCTTTTTTCAAAGAAAAACTTTTCAGTGGAAATGTCCCAGAAAATATATTTCTTAAACCGCTCGTAGAGGGAAGGGAGGGGCATTAAATCCAGGGAGTGCCCCAACACACCTTCCCTAAGTGACGCAACCGTTTACATATGTCAGTTTGTTTTTAGTTCATTACCATTAGTTGATTGTTCATTAGCAATTTTCAGAAATACAATTGGTTAGGTGGATAAAACTGATCGTTGTTTAAATATCTGACTAGGACTTTATATATAAATATTTAGCCTGAATTAATCAAACTATTAAGACAGATATATAGATGCTAATTCAGATACAATAAAATAAACAAATGAAGTACTTCATTATTATATACAAGGGCCAAAGAAAAACAAACAAAAAAGGGAAAAAGTTTAGTACATGGGGTTTCCAGCCCCCTCCCCCTTGTTGTCATGAGCACTATCTTGTGCTGAATAGTACAACATAATATAAATTTGTATTACTATAAATACAAATTTATAGTAATATAATTGCGCGAAATCCTTTCACGCAATTATAGGAAGAACAGCTGTCCAGCAGAAAATATGCCTTTACACCATTACATACGCTTTACAAATTTATAGCACTTAATAAAAAGAATCATTTTGTTGTGTCACTTTCTTTCATTTGATAACTGAAGGTGGCAGGTTGATATGTTTGTAAACATCACATTCAATTTCGTGACATCGATGAGAAACATTTTTTTTTTCAGATGAAAAAAGTGCTAGATAAATCACCAAAATATCTTTAATACCAAATGTATGTGGTTTGTGTTACACAAATATACTTCACTTTCCATCTAGAATGGATTAGCTGCCCCCTCCCTCTCCTGGCCCATAACAAAATCCCCCTCAGTGCGAATTATCAAGTGATTTTGGTTTCGCCCCGCGAATTCATTTTCTCAAGCAATTTTTTATCGTACTCTGTCAAAACTTAACTCTAGGGAATTTACTTGAGTAATAATGCTAAAAGTCTCTGAAGTACTTTTTGCAGTCATGTTTCTGTGATCATTCTTGTTTATGCCTGGAAACTGTTGCTAACAATTTTGCAGAAACGGGGAAACAATTTTTAAAAAAGTTATTGGTCCGATCAAAAAACGAATTAAAGATTTTTTTTTATTTTATCTATTGGAAAGTAAGTGCAAAATATAGCACAAAAGATAGCACAAAAATAACTTCAGGAAAAAATATTTTCAAAGAGGAATACCAGTCATAATTCCTAAATGGGGGTGGCACCCCTTGGTAGGCGGTCCTAGCACTTTTCAAACAGCCTCCATGGTTGTTTGTAAATAAGAATATATTTGAAACTACATGCCTTGCTTGTGATAATTTGCTTGCAAGAAAAGAATTTACTTCGATAAAAAATAAATCATTAAGGAAAGGCAAATATTTTCTTACTCTTAATCATAACATAGATCTTATTGCGAGATAGGAAAAACTGTTACATCACAATTGTCTTAAGTTTGGTCTTTGTATAAAGATTACTATTATGATACTAGATGTACTATTATAGCATATACTATTACTGTAAACATAACTGTTATTAGAGGATTGCTTTTCAATGACCTTTTTATTAATGTTTGCGAAGTGGGATTTATTTTTTCTATTTTTTAAAACTTTTTTCTTATTTTCTCACTGTTCGAGTAATTTCTTATGGCAATGTCACGTTGAAATGTACTTTCTGAGATTTTATTTCCAAATCGACATTATGCCTCTTATTATAGCTTATAATTCTTTCTCAAAAATAAATCAGTCAATTATTGCTGCGTTATATCGGACTGAAACGTGTTTTCTTCTTGCAGGGCTTATCTGGCGCGAATTTGGAGGAGGAAGAAAAGGATTTCATATCCAAAGAAATCGGTAGATTCCGGGAGATTATGATGGTATGTTAGTTTTACCTTAAACACGTTCTAAGTAAACAATGGCTATAAATGACTCTTGACAAAAAAAAAAGAAACAAAAAAGTTAGTTTGTGTTATGGTATGTTAAATGTTACTTATGTTAGTTGGGTAGTACCTTCCACCCACTTTCATCTTGGTATTTTAAAGCCTGTGTCAATTCCTGCTGGCCTAAACCTATTATAATAGTGAATTCTAGCTTGTAACTTGAATTAAGCCTGGGACAGAGTACGGAGGGGCGGGCTGCAACCTGCCTAACATTTAAGAGAGCTCTGATTCTAACAGTTTGTTTGGAGTAACAAAATTATATA
>JAQQPU010003489.1:0-20149 GCA_029168905.1 Artemia sp. Kazakhstan ARC1039 | reverse complement strand
ATATATATATATATATATATATACACGCATCCGGGATCTTTCCTCTGGCAAAAAATACAAAATTTCACAATTTTGCAGTAAGAACTTCATACCTATCCAGTAGGGTTCTCTGATACGCTGAATCTGATGGTGTGATTCGCATTAAGATAACTTAACTTTCTGTTCCCCCTTTTTTCAAAAATAAGCAAAATTTTCTCAGGCTTGTAACCTTTGATGGGTAAGACTAAACTAAATTTATATATTTGAAATCAGCATAAAAATCCGACTATTTTGATATATCTATTAGTATCAAAATTCCGTTTTTAGAGTTTCGGTTACTATTGAGCCGGGTCGCTCCTTGCTTACACTCCGTTACCACGAACTGTTTGAAAAGCCTCATGCTCTCAAATTTTTGATATACAATTTAAATACGGATGCAATTCAGAGGAAAATAACGATACGTTCTCTACGCTTTTGGAATCTTAACGAAAGTTGCTCTATTTTCGCACTAATATCAAAAACTGTATTTCTTAGTGATATAAGTATTCCTCTTCCATGGGAGAAGGCAAAAAACCTACACTATTTGAAGAACTGTCTAAGGATTACAAGGAGTTCAGTCTTGTTGAACAACTTCCCAACCGGCGTAATAAAAAATATATGGTGTGCGAACATTGCATTGTAGAGCTTTCCTAGGCAATTATTATCAAACTGCCCTTTTATTTTGGCCAGCGTACCGTAAGTCTTACGAAGTTCTTCCTTGATAGCTTTAATAATAAGAGTTCGGATGTTCTTCGTTGATTTCATAAGTTTAAATACTGCTCCAGAGCGAGGCCTATCGCACTCCAACCATACCAACCATACCATACTGATACCAGAAACGATGTCGGAGAGAGGCGATGTCGGATGTTAAGCTGTGAAAAATCCGACCAACATTTTTTTTTCTAACAGTGACAGAGGGTAATGCAAAAGACTTGGGGATTTTAAAATAATGTACTATCTCAGTAAGGTAGCAATCTAGGTCGATAAAATTATCTTTAGACACAGAAGATAGCATGTAATACCGGACCTTGATCTTGGAAAAGTGTCAATCAAGAAAATAATGGTGTAGATCAATATCTACATTATTCCAGCACTTCTTCGTCAAAAAATTATTATTTGTTGAAGGTTTACTTCTTGTTGTCGAAATTGGTAAGGAAAACTCAAGGTGAGAATGATTACTGAGCAAAAAATCATCCGAAACATGTACTGGTCGACTCGCTACTTGAGGTAGCGACCACAAAGCTTAAATTAGAAGTAGACCCAGAACTATGAATATAAGTGAAATCTTTATCTTTAGGAACAACAGATATATCCGGTGGCAAAGAACTAGTAAACATCTGCGAGAAGGGAGGCTTGGCTTTCAAAATATCAGAATTAAAATCGCCACAAATCATAAACTTTTTACCAGAAGACCATATTCTGTGGCTAATTTTCAACAGCGAAGCACAAGCCATGGCATGTTTCTCGGACGAATACTCTTCACGGTAATCCATCGGTATAAAGACATATATAAGCACCATGTTACTAAAATCAACTGCAACAGAAAAATCACTGGCATCAAGAAGCTTACATCTATTCTTTTTATGCATTGCTACCAAAATTCCGCCAGAGGGCCGACTTAGGGTAGATCTAGCCACGTGAATGAAAATTCGGGATCGGTCGAGAATTCCAACCTTGTGGAATTATCAGAATTCAAAGATGCTCAATAATAGAAACTATATCAAATACACCAAAAACTAACTGTAGAATATCTAACTTTGCTCTTGCTCCATTAACATTCAGGCAAAAAACTTTAGCTCACACAGAAACTACGGTTATTAGTGCCTCGCCTGTATTGGCGTATCACTTTGACTCCTGATGCTCGTTTTTTCAGCTCTTTGCACTGAAAGGTGGAGCTAATATGGCGACCACCGCAGTTTGCGCACTCGATGCTTAACTCCGAACAGGGATTCTCGCGATTGTTACTAGGTTCACCGGCACATTTAATACACTTCAATTGATTAGTACAGTTACGAGTTATATGGTCAAAACCTTGGTACTTGAAGCATTGTTTTGGTCTTTCTAAGGGCTTGGAAACTTGATAAAGGCAATCAAAGGATTCAATCTTAATACCCTACTTAAGTGCCGCTTCCAACTCCTTTTGAACGAAAGTTCAGCTGTACTACCGCTCACTGACCAAAAAGCCTTGCATCGACAAAACTTTCGACTGCGTTCACGATGTTTGATGCATTGAAATCTCTATCAGTGTTTATAATCCCAGAAATTGTTTCTTGACTAGTCTTGAACGAATATTTAGATCCTTGGGAATTGTGGCTATGACACTAGAAGCCGAAATTTCATCCCTCATGTGGATAACCAGGCGATTTATGCCACACTCAATGTGTTGCAACTTGTCGATTTGGCCTAACCTTTAAAGAAACTCACGCTGCTTTGAGGGATTGTTAGACTGTAAGCTAGCCGCTATGTTAGATAATACAAGCTGGTAGCTTATCGGCTTTGGTGGTGCAAGAGCGGGCCAAACAATTGGCCTTGTATCACAAGCACTCAGCATGGACTCATTGTTTTCTACTAATTGGGCTGGCATACTAATACAGTCATTCAGTCTCGAAGCTATGATAGCATTGGGCTCGTCTGGCAGCGTCGGTACATCCGAACGATCGTGAAACGCCGTGTCTGAATTTCTTAGTTGCTCTTCATGTTAAGGCGATTCGATACCATAAAAAATCTGCCTATCTCGTCCATTACAAACTTTTTTAGTTTTTATGGCCAAACTATTTAGAATTGATTGGGCGATCTTGCCATGTTTTGTAGAGCTTGGATAAAAGATCCGAATAAACGGCAGAAAACTAAAAGCCGACATCTACTTTCCCTGAAATCATAGAAAAACCTTGTGGCTTCTCTTGTTTTGTGCTGGAGATAGATATCCCGAATTTTCGAGAAACACATATTTTGGAAGTGTAAATATTGCTCTTGATCAAACGGAGCAGTTTTCTTTTTAAAATTCAGGAAAGGGTTGTCCCTAAAAACGTTCTAGTATACTTGCTAGGAAAATGCCAAAGACCACCTCAAAAGAAATGTCATTTGATCAATTTGAGAGCTCTTCGAACCCGCTTTGGTTAAAAATTTTTCGACACAAATCCATTGTCTTTTCAATTAAATTTCATAATCAAATCGCAAGTTCTCAATAGGTTTAAATGATAAGTAGTCCCCTGGGAATATTCGCTAATGGACCTTTAGTCTTTGAGACACTCAGCCGACGTTGATGCTCACAAAATGGTGTTTAAGGTATCGAATCCTCTTAAAATGTGAAAAATATCACCGATAAATGCAGTTGCCGGCATCGTGCCCCTGTGCTTCTCACGATTGACTGTCTTCAGCACATCTTTACAAATTACAATGGCATCTTTAAGAACTTCCTTGCTTTAAAAACTTCGAAGCAAATTTCACCGCTAACTCTCAATCAGTCTTGTTGCCTTTGAAAAAAGTTCAATATAGGTGACTAACTTATCCATTGAAGCTAATCAACACGCATCCGAGAATTATATTCCAAAAATCGTTCCAAAATGAGATAAGGCCGTAAGACAAGCACAGCCAGGTGACAAATGTAAAAATTATGTAAATTGTAAATGAATATATTGAATCTAGGCCAATTTAACCCGTAGCAAAATGCTATGAAATAACAGTCACTGAATTTGCTACAGTCACTGAATTAATTCAAGTTCAAAGCACTGAACTAATGCAAGCTCAAAACAAGCTTAAAAGTTCAGTAAATCCATAAAGGTGTTCTTACTCTGGAGACTAAATGAAAACTAAATATGATTGGTATGTTTGCCAGTATTACTCTAGGCTACTGCCTAATATTGAGCTGATTATGATATCATAGAAATGGAGTGAATTTTAGAAACAAATATTTAAAGGATAATGGGTAACAAGATACTGGCAGAGATTAATAAAAGGCAAAGGTTGCTACAGTTACAAAGGTAAGTTAATTTTCTTTTTGTATTATAGGAAAATTATGTATGCACTTCAACTTCATTATTCAGTTTACCTTGTTGCGGGTCAATCCATTTAGGAATTAAAAAGAACAAAAAACTTTTCAACTGAAAGTAAAGAGCAACATTAAAGTTTAAAACGATAATAATAATTCCTATTTTTAGGGAGCTCCATAATCCGTTGTTCTTCATGCTAAAGTCGTTTTTTTTAAGTTTTTTGATCGAAGTAAACAGCCCTTGTGTTTCAGGGGTCGCCCTTAATGAATTAGGACAAACAGCCAAACTTTAGCATAAAGATTAAGGTGTTGAGGAGCGGGTAGCCCCCCTTATGCAAGGACTAATTTATGTTCACCTTAAATTTTAATGATTTATTTTCAGCTTTAAAAAAAACTATTTTTTTTTGTACTGATCTGTCATGTTCATGTCATGTCTGTCATGTTCAGCGCCTATATTAGGTTCTTCATCCGTTGACGCACTGTAGAACCAGTTTCTTCGTTAGTTTCTTTCAGCTTAGCGTGAGACAAGACAAAGACAAGCGATAGAATAGATGGGAAATTTATAATTTGGGCTATATGTTTGCACATTAGGGGTGGGGGGGGGGGGGGGTTAAATTATTTGGAAAGTGTGAAGTTAGAAAACGATTCTTACTTCATAATATGCATAATAATTGTACCTAACACATTGTGCATGCCGACCCGCTATACTTTACCCTCACCCCCCCCAAAATCGTCCAGTGTTCCGACAAATGCAGGAAAATGAGCTAAATTAAGACACCAAAGACGCCCAAAGTTCCAAGGCGTTGGCACACAGTGTCGACACCTTGGAACTTCGGGGGGGGGCTTCCTCAATACTCCGCTCTTTGCGCTAAAGTTTTTTAGTACTTTCAAAATAGCCCTTGATTCTAATTAAACGACCCTTATATTTCAGGAATCTATCTTAAAGAAATGGGACAAGTCAAACTTTAGCGCATAGAGCTTGGTTTCGATGAAGAGCAACCCCCTCATTTGCGCAATAATTTCTGTTTGTTTTAAGTTTTATTTATGCTCCTTACCTTCAATTGGAAAAACTTTTATACATTATATTTTGATCGTTTTCTTTTTAAACTGCCGGGAAAACATGCTCTTCCTCCTCCGTGGAAAAGCCCCCTTACGAAAAATCTCTCCATGGAAACTTCCTGCCATATAAACTCCCATTCCCCCGTCAGTAAAATTCCCCCCGAACAATTCCATTCTCGATTCGTCGATAGAGCATTCTCTTGTGGAATTTCTCCCTTTGAAAATCCCCCTTGGAGAATTTCTCCCTTAGAAAATTCCCTTAGGAAAATTTCCTCGGACAATTCTCCTTAGGGTGTGCGTGTAACTGAACCCCAAGCAACTGAGCCCCCGCATAACTGAACCCTGTGCGACAGAACTGACGTGCAACCGAACCCTCGGTGAATTGAACACCATTCAACTGAACCATCATGCAACTGAACCCCCGTCCAACTCAACCCTATTTAACTGTACCCCCATGCAACTGAAATTCCGTGCAAATAATTTACCCTCCCGCCGTGCAACTGAAACCTCGTTTTCAGTTGCACGTGTTCAACGGAACCCTCGTGTTCATTGAGAATCAGAGCAAATGTTTAGGGCAGTGTTAGGGCACCCTTACAAGTTAAAAGAGCTGTTGTGACCTCTCTCGTCGATCGTGCCCTACAAATTTGTTCAGATTCTCACGTCACAGCAAAAAACTAAAATTAATCAGGGAAATACTTCTTTGAAACGGGTATCCCATTTTACTTATTAATAATATAATTAGCCGTAGACTGAAGACACTCCCGGAAAATCGATGGCATTTTACCATGTGAGGCTCACGGTAAACTCTCAAACTCTCAAACATCCCAAAAATCACTACGAATTTAAATAAAAAGTAATCACAAAATAATATGTACGTAGTATTTACTAAAAAATTTAAAATGATGAATTTCCTAAACTCTGGTAAAGATAAAACCCTAGTTACTCACCAAAAAGGGGTTTATCAAATGCTATATGACTATGGCAAATACTATGTAGGTAGAACTCATCAGAATTTAGAAGAACGCCTACAACAGCATAAAGATGATATCACCAAAGCTTTAAATTCTAATAATGCTAATACTTCTTTTGATTCTGCTTTAAAGAGCTATGTTTTTGATAACCTTAGGCACACAATACCTTTTGTGGAATCTGCCCTCATTAGCAATGACCTAGGCATAAAACAGGTTGTTCGCGAAGCAGTTGAAATCAGGCCCAAAATAAATGATAATATTTCCTTAAATAGGTATTTGAGGGAGTACTCACTAAATGCTTTAAACACAAGTTTAATTAAACACGATTTAATAAAATATATTAAAAAAAACAGTAGACACTAACATAGAGCCAGTTACGAAAAGACCTTCGAAGTTAGCTGCCAAATAGGCAAGATAGCACTGAAAATGTGTTTTTAATTATTTTTTCAGCTCAATTTTTCATTTCAGTTCAATTTTTCTTTCAGTTCAATGGATCGCCTTATTTCACCTCACTTTTTTTATCAGTCCTGGTTGAACTTCCCTGAAGTAAGGATGCTGGGACTGTTTTAAATTTTTCATTTTAGTTTTAATGGTGGTATTTTATTGTAAGTCTATTTTCTTTTATATATTTATGTTTTGCTGAGGACGACCCTTAGACATAGGGTCGAAATCATCATTCAAATATAGAATTCCACTGTCTTGCGAAAAGAATTCCCTATTATTCTTGTTATTATCGATGTATCTATCTATTATTGATTTACTATTTTTACTTAATATATATTACTTACTGTTTGACTAATATCCGTATTCCCCACCCCCTTTAGGCTGTAGAACCTTTGTGGGGATTGGCGAATTATGTTTTATTGATGAAATTTGTGTCTTTTTTGTTTTTTTGTTTTGGAAAATATACGCTATATTACTGTAACATCCAAGAAAAAGGAAGTAGAACAGTTTATGTTGCTTTTGTTTGCCATCTAGTAGGCCAGAAAAATGCCTTCAGAAGCACGGGGGGGGGGGCATTGAACAATTTGCAAACTTCAGAGATGTTGTAAGTTTCTGAGAACAAAAAAAATCTCTTGTCGTTATCTAACTAAAGACCGCTGATAACTATGAAAAACCTGACCAATTATTTTTTTCTTACTGATTCTGTAGTCTTGCTCAGCTTCGTAATGAGTGTATTATCTTTGTCCCTCGTTTGCTAAAAGTCATAAATTCTAATCAGAGGAAAAACCCATATCTTGAAAAGTATGCTCGTTACCTGCCATACCTAGGCGCTTCAAATAAGAATGAATATCATTGGTTGGCTTCGGCTCGCCTCATATTTTGCTTTTGACCAATAAACAATGTCGGGATGAAACCTAAAAAGCTTGACTTCAACACTTCTTAGCGGAATAAATCGGCCCCGTGCTGAGGTAATATTTACTTTAAAAGTCTAGCCAAAAACTGTTTATAAATGAATTGGGAGAAACACGCCTTATAGTGTCATCTAAGATAGTATATATCTCTCATTAAGCAAAATATAGATGGCGATATTGTATTTTGCATGATATAAACCTGCTTTTAATGCTCTCTTTGAGTAAAAATAAATATCATGTCGTTGCTCAGTGCTGATATATGGTGCCATTTCTTGCTTGGTAGATTTTTACCTTCAACTTCCAATATTTTAGTATTCTCACCCTTCTCTATTTTATTTTTATTGATTCTGTCTTTTTAATTTATACCAAATTTTATTTCAATAATTTTTGCAGTAATAATGGAGTAGTTTTAATTGGATTAATTTCTAATAGAAATAGGGTTTCTTTAAATTCTTGCCTGTTTCTAGCTCTCGAAGTCCATCAAGTAGACGACGAGGCACCCCTGATTTTCGTAGACGTAGTCGATCAAGATCCCGAGATAAGGAGAATAGACGAGAAGATGATGAAGAAAGGGAAAGACGTAAAATTGACAAAAGAGTCAGGGAAAAAGAACTAGCCTATCAGGTCAGTAGTTTAATTTTTTTTTAAACTAAATAATTTTTCAGATTTCTCTTGGACTATTTTCTAAAATAAGCTATACAGATGCTTTTTGCTTCTATGAATGTACAATTTTGGTTTAAGATCAAACTTTAACACTCGTTAGGCATTTAATCCTCACAAGAGTATTCGTTATTGTTTTTTATGCTTGTTGTTCAACAGGCTCTATTGCTTATTTAACATATTTTAATATTTAATATAGTATTAATATAGTATTAATATTTAATATATTTGGTCCTGGGCACTGTACCCTCATCTGAAGTTCTTCTAAGACAGTGACTCTTTGAATTTTAATATATTTTAATATATTTAAAATGTCATATTAATTATACTTATTATATATATTATAACTAATATATTGTATATATATTATATAATGTATTGCTATATTATATATATTAATGTATTTAATATACTTGAACCAAGATTATGTACGTAAATACAGGTAGTATTGTTCTTAAAGTCAGTCTTAAATAAATACTTAATAATATTAAAAATAATTAAAATATAATAATAACTAGATATAAAAGAATATGAAATGCTCAAATATACTTAAGTACTGTTAATATGTTCTATCTGTTTTTGTTTTTTTTATCTTAAAAGTAAGACAAATCCTTGTTTTTTCTGTTTGTCCTTCTTTGTCGCCTCAGTGTCCCCAAGAATTCAGAAATCTTCGTCAGTTAAGCAAAATCCGTTGAGCAACAAGTCCACTCACAACTTCAGTCATTGCTAACAAGACCTTTCACCTATGCCCTCGATCACCCAATTTGCTCTTTTGGATCTGCTGCTGCCAGTTTACGAATTCGCCCAGTGAAATGTATTGGTTGGTTTGGTAGAAAGCGAGCAGCGGCCATGTGCCGTTACCATGTGACATTAGATACGGTCATGTGACATTAGCCATGTGCCGTTGGCTGATGGCTAATGTTTTTTTTTATTAGTGAATAGACTAGGTGTTATTATAATTTTTTTGTTTCACCTATTATTTTTTTATTAACTTGAAAATAATTAATAGAAAGAAATAAAGCGAAACATCTACTTGTCAAAAGAAAAAAAAACTAGAAGAAAAGAAAAATATTACCACTACTACTAACGACTTACCCCAGCACCAATCCGCTTGAGGCCCACACAGCTACGCACGCTCCTCCTCCAACCCAGTCTATTTAAAGCCCTCCCCCCCTTTACACCTGTTAAGGAAGTTCTCATTTCCCTTAAATCTGTCTTTACGCCGTCCTCCCACCCCAACCACGGTCGACCTGCTTTCTGTTTAGCCCTAGACGGATGGTCGAAAAGGACAATCTTTGGCATTCTATCATCCTTTATCCCCAGAACGTCCCTTAGCCATCTCAACCTGCCTCTTAGTATAGCCCTAGAAAGCGGGATTGAACCATACTTGTCGAAGAAAAATGAGCACTTAGATTAAAAATTACCATTAAAATATCGGTCGATTTTTTAGATTAAATCTAGTTTATTGTGCTCATTTCTAGTATTGTTCACTTCGTGAATGACAAAAGGATCTTTGCTGTTAGTTGTGATGGTACCTATTCTTCTTTTTATTGGGGGAGAGGGTCTATAGGGTCCTATCTATTTTTTTTTAGCGACATTGCCTCTCTGTATCTCTTCTGGTAGAACGTGTGAGATAAACTGAAGAGAAGATATCTTGTACATTAAAAAATGGCTTTTAAGAATACCGGGAATATTTTAAAGCTGTTATTTAGTAGCTAAAAGTAAACAACTTTATTTAATACTACATTTTGATTGGTCAAAGAATAATTTTTTTCGATAAATCTGTGCTTAAATCGTTTTATTCGTTTTTTTCTATATCTTTCGCATTATCTATATCACTAGAGGGATTTAAAAAAAAGAAAAAAAAAATTACTTCTAAAAAAATCTGAAGAATATGTTTAGCTTAACTTTGTTGAGTATTGTTTTTTTTTCTGTGAGCGACAAATGTAATTTCCAGTAGTTTGTTTTTCCCCCTTCCCCCCTTTCTAAAAAAAAAGTTGAATCCATTTTAACCCTAGAAGGGTAAGCTAACACTTTTTCGCGGTTGCCATGGAAACGGATGCATTGCGCGAACCGACCTCCCCGATATGCTAATATTATGACTAGCCAGTTCTTGTGCCGTCACCGAGGTTTTATTATCTGAACCGGTTGGGGAGATATTAAGGGTGAGTAGTAAAATTTACGAAAGCTTACCATCTACGTAACTTTTTCACCTATTTCAGGAAAAGGGATTTTTTTTTATCAAAACTTGGTAATTAGTAAGCTTCTTCGGACAATGAGGTTAGATCAGTTTTTTAACGTTGTTGACAAGCTTCGTAGCAAATTTCGTGAGGAAATAGCACATGAAAATGCTGAATTTGGCTATTTTCTGATTTAACAAATGAGCAACAAAAATTTTTCACACTGACAAATAGAAATGTCACGACTGACAACTTGTTTACATCGATTCCGTTTGCAGCAGAACTACTGAAAGAACCGTATCGACTGACTACAGTTGGTACAGTACGAAAAAACAAGAGAGAAATTCCGGAAGAGCTGCTTGTAAGCAAAGGGAGAATCACAGGAACCTCATTGTTCTGTTTCGATCGGGAGCTGACTCTTGTGTCTTATCTTCCTAAGCCATCAAAAATGGTCATGCTTCTGTCAACTTGCCATGAGGGTACCAGTATCACGTATCCAAGCAAGAAGCCTGAGATCATTGAGTACTACAATAACACCAAAGGCGGTGTAGACACATTTGACCAAATGTGTAGTTCAATGTCAGCGGCTCGGAAGACAAACAGGTGGCCCATGTGCATGTTTTATGGGTTGATCAACATCGCGTGTATCAACAGTTATGTCATCTACTCCTTCGATATCTCCAAATCTGGTGGACGACCACTTTCACGAAAGGATTTCATGAATGTTCTGTTCAAAGAGTTGACCCAGCCGCATATGACCACTCGCTTAGAAACCCCCACTTTGCAGCGCTCGATCAGACTCGATATCAGTCAAACAGTGGAGGTGACAGGTGAAATACATTCAGGAACGTCTGTCGAAGGGAGAAGAACGACCTTCAGCCTCTGCCCAGCGCGCATTCGCCGAATGACTACCAATTTTAGCAACCACTGCAAAAAGCCGTTCTGCGGTGAACACCGTGCGAAGTCATGCATACCATGTGACTCCAAGAAATGAAAGCAACCTTTTGTGCTGTGTAAAACATTATCTGAAGATCTGTTTTTGATAATTCCCACTTACTTTTAAAATATACTTAAGTGATGAGTTTTAAAAGTCAATGTTTCTGCAAGTAGTAATTTTTACGAAAGCTTACCATCTACGTAACTTTTTGGGAAGCTTACCTTACTAGGGTTAAACTTGTGATTTTTTTCATTTAGGAGCGCTTACGTGTCTGGGAAACTCGAGAAAGGAAGAAGTCCAAGGAATATGAAAAAGAGAAGAAATCGGAAAGAGCTAAGAAGTCAGAAGAAACTAAATTGGCTCGAAGACTCAAAGAATTTTTAGAAGATTATGACGATGAAAGGGATGATCCTAAATACTACAAGTAAGTTCTGAATATAAACATTGCAGTTGCTTAACTTGGTATTAAATATTATTAAGCCATATCTACATACGGGGATCCTCACCCATGCCCTGCCTTACTCCTCTTAAGAGATTTGTGACTTATCCCTCATTAACCTCAAAAACAAGTAGGCTCAAATACCTTCCTCATGAAGCATGTAGAAAAGTAGTCGAGGAAATACTTAGTTCCACAATACTACTTAGCAATTTGTAATGTACAAAGAATTTATGATTAGTAAATAAAAATTCAATCACCTTCCACAGAGTAGCTCCTTGTATAAGCAGTCTTGCTTTAATTTTGAAGCAGATATGTCACAGTGGTAACGATCTCCAATAAAATTTTAATAACCCGCAAAAGTAGGTGACGCGGTGACATTGCGAACTCCGCGGAGAATCTTTATTCAATGACGAACTAACCAACGATAATGACGTTCTTAAGTTCTCTTGACGTACTTTGTTTCGCTTCCGTTTGTGTGAAGCAGAGATAAAAGACTGTGGTTACGATCTGAGTAAAGTCCTTGCAATCCGTGGAGTTGGATGGCGTGGCAACAACCACGTTTTGAACCAGAGTGCTGGGACCAGATCCCCCCCCCCTACCCACTGTAAACTGTAAATAAATTAACGCTGAGTGTGGTAAAAAGAATTCTGTAAACTATAAAGAGGAATCTTTAACTCTTATGTTCTGCATGCAAAATGTATTGTGATTGGTCAACGACGAACTAACCATTAATCATAAAGCAGTTCCGTTGTTAGGTTCTGTTGCATTACTTTTGAAGCAGAGATATGAGGCAGTGGTGACGATGTAGGTGGCAGTGGAATAAGATCTCGACAATCTGCAGAATTAGATCAAATAGCAACAATGGATTAGCGATTTTCGTGGATAATCCGAAAACCAACATAAAGTATTTTAGCATTAACAGTATTTTGGTTTTAACCCAAATAGGCTGTATAGTTGGTAGTTTGGCTATGTTGTGTATATATTTTTTTTCATTTCTTTTAATAATCCGATTCTATTTAGCATCTTGGACAGTCAACAGAGTGGCGAATCCACACTCGAATAATTGAGACTTTAGTGTGTTTATTTGAGACTAAAGATGCACTTTTTGGATCATGCAATTTTCATTAATAATTTCCCGTAGGCTATATATTTTCAATATTGTGGATGCGATTTTTCCATTCATAGGTCAATAACAAAACATCGCCGAATTTCGGTATTTCGGTAGTCCTTATTACCTTCCACTATTTATTTTTTTCTCTAAAGATTTGATATACATATTTCCGCAATGCTACCTTTTTATTTGGCTCTGTGATATTTGTATGCTGCCTACCACATGATCAATAAGTTTTTTTTTTAATAACAAAATGCCAAGTCTTCGGAAGGTTTACGGGTGCAGATAGGTGTTAAAGTAGGTGCAGGTAAGTGACGTCTATTTTAAGGTAATTAGAAATTAGATGGCAAAAGTTTTCGAAATGTCCTGTCTTTGCACTTTACACTATCGTTATTTTTTGAATTTTCGTAAACTATAAGTATATTTATTTATTTAGTATTGTTTATTAAGTATATTATATTATTTATTATACATTTATTTAGAGTTAAAACAAGGGTTTTAGGTTCTGGTAGTTGTTTTTTGATGTAACAAAACGATAGTTCTTGTGACGTTTTTAGGGATGCGGGAAGGAGGATTACTCATGGTCAGTGTTTCCACTTTTCTTATCAAAAATCTGTAAAACCTCTCTCAGCCCGAGAGCCATCTATCAAATTTCTACTGGAAATAGTTTCAATATCTTCTTTTTTGGACGGGAGATCAATTATGAATTCAGTAGATCTCCTCAAAAATCGGTAAATGTGAAAACATTGCTGATGGCATATGACAGTACTGTTAATATAAAATTCAAAATTCGGTAGTCTGAAAAAAAAATTCTTGAATACAATTTATTGAATTTTAGTAAAAATTGTGTCATACTAACTTTATTTAAAGTCAAAACAGGGTTTATAGTTGTAAATCTATATCACACTACTTTCTATTTTTTTTGGAAGTTTTTTTTTTTAAAGACTCAGACTACACAGACTAGTCACGATGTAAGGAAAAAGTGGGGCAAATTAACGACGAATATTTTTTAGCCTGTCAAAACATACATTAAGGCGGAAAGTGTGCCACAATTTAAAAACCGGTTAAAGAAGCATCTCCTTGCGGGCAGTTCATGAGTTCAGGACTGGATTACGAGAGAGGACAATTTAAGTTTTTTTTTATTTATTGTTCTGTAATTATTAAAAACATTTCTATTTTATTTTTTTTTCTTTATTTGTGTTTATTTCGGTGATGATTTGGTTAGTTGTATAATTTAGTAATTTCTGTACTGATTGCGTTGTTCAAGCATATTTGTGCTTTGTTTGTAACCGGTCGTTAAGCTGGCATGAATTATTATATTTAATAAAAGATGTTTGTTTAAAAAAAAGAAAAAAAACATTTATTGGTCACTTTTTTGTAGCTAGTGTGATTACTTATGTGGTCCTTAAATTTTTTATAATTTTTTTTTTTGGGGGGGGGGGGGTATTTTTATTTTCTGTTGCGTATTTTGTGTTCCACTGAACACTTTTTATTCGTCTTGCACTTAGTACGGCTGAGAAGAGACCTTGGCAGAAATATTCGCATTAATTTCAGGTCTTTCACCGACGAAGATTTTTTTTTTCTGTTTTTTTTTTTTTTTTTTTTTTATCCTAAATTTTTCCTTTTCCTTAGTAATTTTTCTTCTAATTTTAGAGGGCGAGAATTAGAACGCCGTCGTGCCGAGCGGCTTCGGGAAATAGAAGCAGATAACAGAGATAGACAACGTGAAAAAGAAGAATTGGATGAACTAAAATCAAAAATCTTTGCTCAGGGGTATGAGAACCCAGATGCAACTTATCAAAAAGCTCTTATGGAAATGGAAGAAAAATATCGACCAGATATACTGTTTAAGCCCGAGGATTTGGTTCCAAAAATGGGGGCGGCGAAAATTGGAGACAGGGTCTTATCTCCTTCAATAACTATAAACGAGGATTCACAAATGGGACCCTCTACACCGAGTAGTACGGGTAAGGATCCTTTCCAGATTTATTTGTTAGTATGACATTTTTTTTATCATTTATTATTATCATTATTATTATATTTGTTATTTGCACTACTGTATTTCTGAAGATAACGAATTTGGAACCAATGTAAAAAAAAGACTTATTATTTCAAATTAGCTTAATCAATAATAATAGTAATATTATAATAATAATAATTATATTATACTAATTTCAAATTAGCATAATCATAATTATGCCAATTGTTTTTGATTAAACTAGTCACTTTAAATTTGAACGATAGGAATAAAAGTTGATAAAAGGGATAAATGAAAATAACTGGAATCAAATGATCAGTGAAAATCTTAAACAAAATGATATGTTCATCAGTAACTGTAAATGTGTATTATATATGTAATATATGTGTTACGATGAATGTCCAAGTCTGGTTATTGTCGACATTCACCGGTGAATGTCCGAAATTCCTTTTTCTCTGCTTGGATTCAATTAGCTTTGCGAGTCAGTTAAAGTTAGGTTAGATTATGTTATGTTAGTTTAGATTAGGTTAAATTTGGTTATAAATATCAGAAATGGGTTAAAAACCTAAGCTAACCTTAACCTAACCAAACGTAATCTAACCTGTCATCTCAAACCTTGCATTAAACTGAAAAAGTTGACTGGTAACGCTGACTAAATCCAAGGACAAAAAAGGTACTTGGGACATTTACCGGTGAATGTCGACATTTACCGGTGAATATCGACATTCACCGATGAATGTCGACATTCACCAATTTTGGACATTCACGGTAACAAATGGATTGCATAACAGTAATATATCACTTTATTACATAACAGTGTGATATGTGGAAACGATAGAATGACATTAATCAGTAACTGTAAATGAAGATTCACAGATGGGACCTTCGCTAAGTAGTACCGGTGAGGATCCTAATGCTCTAGAATTTATTTATTGGCACGATAGCGATGTATTATTTATTTATTATTTGCTCCATAAGTAGCACAATTGTATTTCTGAAGATAATAAAATTGAAACTAATGTAAGAAAAAGTCTATTATTGTTTCTAATGAGCTTATTCTGAGTAATACTAATGATTCTAATTATTTTTGATTAATCTGATCATTTTAAATTTGAACTATAGGAATAAAAATTGAAAAAAGAAGAAGGATAAATTGGAAACAGAATGATCAGTAAGATTCACAGATGGGACACTACGCCAAATAATACGGGTGAGGGTCCTAATGCTTTTTTCTGGAATTTATTTATTAGCACGATATTATTTATTCATTATCATATGTAGTATTTGCACCATAAGTAGCACCATCGTATTTCTGAAGATAATCAAATTAGAACTGAGTAAAAAGACTATTATTCTTCCTAATTAGTTTATTCTAAGTAATGCTAATTATATCAGCTATTGCTAATTATATCAGATATTTTTGGCCATAATAATCGCTTTAAATAAAAACTACTGCATGAAAATAAAAGGGCGAAAAAAAGGAAATTAAAAATAATCGGAGTTGGAAAATCGGAGACAGGTTGATTACTTATTATTTATTTATTATTTTTATTGTTATATCCATGTTCAGTTGTCATCACCATAAGTAGCACCACTGTATTCCCGAAGATAATAAAATTAAAATAAAAAAGACAATTATTTCTAATTACCTTATTCAAAGTTATACTAATTATACCAATTAGTGTATAATTAGTTAGATCAGTTAAATTCAGAGAAGAAAAATATAGGATACATTTTTCACCTGTAGAAGCAGTAACATTACATTAGAGAATGAAAAACGAAAGAGCTGGGTTCCAGCTAATTTCTGGATTTGCACTGGTAATTTAATACTAGAAGTACAAAAATGAAAGTGGGAAAAAAGGAGAAATGAAAATAAAATTAGAATTGTGAAGAGCTATTCTATATTTCAATCATTCAGATTAAAAATATTGCATGACTGTGGATTAAACGAAGGATGTGAGGGTAAGGATGTTTTTGGTCCTTTTAGAAATTTATTTATTAGCATCATAAGTATTACATTTCCTAAGATAAATAAAATTATAAGTGAAAAAAGGAAATGATTATTATTTCTTTTAGCTTATCTAAGTACTGCTAGCTACAACAGTTATCTCTGATTAAATCAATCATTTCTGATCAGAACTATAGGAATGAAAGTGGGTACTTAGTATCTACTAGTGCCTAGTGTCTGTAGGATTTGCCTAGCATAATGCAACGGATAAGACTAGGAGAGTCTGCTTATAGAGTTTCAAGAGAATCAAGTTTAGAGTTTCAAGTTTCAAGGACAGTGTGATTTTAGGAAGGGGGGGGGGATGTGTCGATTGAATTTTAAGTTTTATATTAAAGATTGAGGATTAAGGAATCATTGGACCCTTTTAGTCCTCAGTTTTACAGGCTATGTACAGGCTTGTTGTTTAGCCGATAAAAAAGCTTTAATTTCCGTCCGTTACCAGGTAAGTATTACCAGGTAAGTCCGTTACCATTTAAGTATACCAGGTAAGCACGTGAATGTGACTAATGTAATTTACGAAAGTAATATTGCTGCGGTTAAGGTAGGAAGTGAGGTTAGTAGTTGGTTTGGTGTGGAATCAATTGTTAAGCAGGGTTTTGTTGTATACCCGTTTACAAAGAATTATTTTGATGGACTTTGTCCTATGGAACACGGCGAAGGCTATGGGGGAAAATGGCATCAAATGGGAAGGGAAAATTATCTTAGTTTATGCGGATAATTTGAGTATTCTGTATAAAACATAGCAAAATGAATATATTTTTTGAACTTTTAGGAGCCTAAGGTGCAAGAATATGCTTGAAAATTAATGTTAAGAAGACTGAGTAGCTTAGACTATGAATAAAGGAAGCTGGAGTGTTGATGGTTGGTTAACGAGAAGATCGATAAAGCAGATAGCTTCACTAACCTGGCTAGTATTCTTAATACAGATGGTGGATGCACTAAAGATGCAAAAAGTAGAATTGCGGAGGCGCAGCGTTTCCATAGTTGAAAAAGGTTACAAAAGAGCTTATGCGGGCAATACTTTCAAAATCGCAATCACTGTGTTTACTGTCACAAGATAAGGGATGAGACAAACTAAGCAATTGCCTTAGTTTGCTTCACTTATTATGTCTGGTGTTGTATATTTGCCTAAAATGAAAAAACAATTAATAAGAAAACAAAAAATTAAATTTCAGTTTAAAAATGTAAACATAGATGATGAAAATAGTGGATTTTTACGCATTCTGATTCGCTTACTTGTGAACGGTAGTTGCCTAGACCTTGATTTCTGGCCAGACACATGTCTAGACATGGGATTCTAGCTAGACATGCATGTGAACGCCGCTTAATTGCTGAAGTAAGTTGTATGTAGCATTAGCTGCTAACGGTCAGTAGCAGTAGCTGCTAATTTGTTGGCCTCAGGCGGCTAGGTGCTGAAGTGTGTTGCTGCAGCGGTAATAAAAGTAAGAAAAACTGATAAATAAATAAAAAATAAATTCAGAAGGAGTTGTTTCTTATTTTCAATCATGCAGATTAAAAATCGTGCATGGCTCTGGTTTCAACGACGTTTGTGATTGAAAAGATGCTTGTTCTATCATTAGCATTTTCTTAAGTAAAAAAAAAATGAGCATTTAGATTGATAAGAGAAACAAGTAAGCTAAAAGAGTATCATCCCAGAATTAGAGGAGTAATGTTATTTCTTACCAATAATACGTTAGAGATTTAATATCAATGAAATCACAGCTCGGAAAGTAATCTCGCTTTTACTCTTTAATTTGGAGTTCTTTTTTATTTAAGATTCAGTTCCCAATTTTCGAAATTAAAGGGGCAAAAAATCTAGGGGGCTTAGTGCCCCCCCCCCCTCCGTTGGCGTTCCTGAAGTAGATTATGATTGGTAGATAGTGGTTCCGCCTAGTTATTAATGCCCGACTAAACATTTACGTGAATTGATCTTTTTTGCTCAGATAGGGCGATATGGTATGGAACTTGAAATATTTGTTATTAATTTTGCAGGTGTTCCCTCAGTTGATATTGATGAAACGAGCCAACCGCCTATGTCGTTTTCTGTAAGTCCATCGAATGTATCCAGCTCGCCGAAGGGTTTTTCCATTTCGCCTCTAACATCCGCACCTGCTACACCTGCCACCCCTGTGGATAAAGGTATTTGTTTCCTCTCTATTGTCTTGCCAAGAAAAGATACTTATATATGCAGATTTATAAAGTGTAGGATATTTTGATCTATTAATTATTTCTTAAAATGCTTAACTGATTGCTACTGATTGTGGAACAGCGTAGAGAGAAATGTGACTCTTCACCTCCAGTCCGGACAGTCCAGCGCAACGTGACTTTCTTGGAGATCAGTATCGATTATCTAGAGGTACTAAATGAGGCTTTCCCCATCTATACCGGGGCCTTCTGAGGGGGCGCTTCGAGTTATGAGCAGAGGGTTGTTTTCCTACATTAGTGGCTTAAAATTCATTTTTGAAGTATAAAATACAACTCAGTTGTGTTAAGTTGATACAGAACAGGGTAGCACTTCCTTTTTTTTGAAACGTAGTGGTCAGTAGTCCTGATTCCTGATCCATAATTCTCCCCCAAAAGAAAGATGTAAATAGAATAGAACAAAAAGAAGATCAAATAAAGAAACAAAAAGTCAAAGTAGACAAAAGGTGCATACAAATATTTTTTATCGTCACGCAACGTGGGAAAGGGACATATCAAAGCCGCGAAACATATATATCTTCGGAAGATCTTGGAAGTTCTCCAAGAAGCCATATTTAATAACGTTTACATATTTATTTGTTTTATTCGTGTTCTTATATAAACGGTTTATTGAATGGAATATTTTCTTGCATTGGGGACTTTATTATTTCGTTTGTGTAAATTAATCTACCCTTTCTCGCCCTTGGCTATTTTATGGATCTTATGTTGACTGACTGTTTTCCCTTGAGATAGGGTAAGGTCTCATTCAAGCACTGGTTTATTACGGTATTAAACAGTTTGCGCTAATGAACTATAAGTAAAGAGTGGCTTGTACTAATAGTAACTGAAATTAAAAAAAAACGGAATTTTGATAAACACTATCGCATTAATATATGCACGAAAAGAATCGGCTTTTTATGGCGATTCCAAATGTGTAATTACTTGGGGCCTTGTTCTAGTATAAGGTTGTTGTGGCATAAAATGGTTTGTATTAACGAACTGTAAGTAAAGAGCAACTCATGCTAATAGTAACAGAAACTCCAAAAATGAAATTTTAATGAGTATATCAAATCAGTATGTTGCTAAAATAATCAGTTACATTGAGCAACTCATGCTAATAGTAACAGAAACTCAAAAAATTAAATTTTAATGAGTATATTAAATCAATGTGTTGCTTAAATAATCAGTTGCATTTAGCAACTCATGCTAATAGTAACGAAACTCAAAAAATGAAATTTCAATGAGTATATTAAATCAGTATGTT